>ML685862.1:6495293-6570404 GCA_007922175.1 Pelusios castaneus
CCATAGGGGTTGGGATTGATTTCTGTGGGGCACTGGAGAAGGGCAACTAAATGAATTTAGCCCACCCGAAGGTTACATATGTCCTTGCCAGATAAGCTATCAGTAAATATTTTATCAGGTACATGTATTTCAATGGATGCAATCAAAGCGCGCGCACACAAAAAAACCACCCAAACCAAACTAAACCAAAACAAAAACCAAAACAGTTCATCAAAACAGTCTTAGAACTGGCTAGATCAGTGGTTCTCAACCTTTTGCGGGTTGTGACACACTTGAGAGCATGTCACAACTCTACAGGACATACTAGCCCCGCTCCCCCAGGCCAAATCCAGCCATCTTCCTGGTTCTCTGTGACACACTTAAGGTGTGTCTCCACTTTTAAATTAAGTCAATGTAAGCTTACCTAAGTCGACTTAATTTACTCTGCCTCTACACTACACTTTCCTTAAGTCGACTTAAGCAGCTGCTTAAGTCGACTTAAGGAAAAATTAAGTCGACTTTGTTAAACCTACTTTTAAGTTGACTTTCTGCTTAAGTCAACTTTCTAAAGTCGACTTAAGCCAGCGTAGATGTGAAGTAGCCCTAAGTTGACTCTAAATCGACTTAGGGCTCTCCAGGACTTCCCCACTGCCCTTCCTGCCAGGGTGGCTGGCACAGGGAGAGCCTGGCATGCCCCCCCCACAAGGCAGGGCAGAGCCCTGCCCACCCTGCTCCCATGCCCTGCTAGGCTCCCTGTCCCCCTTGTACCCAGGTACAATGGGGCAAAGTCTGAGCCCCCTGGCACTTGGCAAGGGGTGCCCCCCCTGCCACCATGGACCAGTCCCAGGTCCACCTAGTCCCTATAAGTCGACCTAGGTGTCCAGTGTGGACGCTCTAGGTCGACTTTGTTGGGTCCCCTGAAAGTCGACTTAAAATTTAAGTGTGGACATGCTAAGTCGACTTTAACAAAGTCGACTTTGTTAAATCGACTTCGCTAAGTTGACTTAAATTCACAAGTGTCGACATAGCCTTACTGCTGTGTGGCAACACAGTAATGTGTCCCGATGCAGTGGATGAGAACCACTGGGCTAGATAACAAAAATAACAGTAATTACTATTATTAGAGACACCATCCAGTATATTATGGTATACCTAATGAACTGTCAGAAAATCAAAAGAATCCATGGCTCTTCCTTACCCAAGTGAAAATAAAATAAAAATCTCATCAATTAAAACCAGTTTCTACATTAGATTCCCAGTAGATAAAATGGACAACTTCTCAAAACTATTATTTGGCAAATTATCACTGATCTGTCTGTTTATATATTATGCCTTTTTCTCCTGCACTTTGTCTGTCTTGCCTACTTAGACTGTAAGCTCTCTGGAGCAGGGACCACCTTACTTTATGTTTGCAGAGTGCCTGCCCTAAGGGGGTTTGTTCTTGTTTGACCCTGATATGTTACCACAATATATATTAACAATAGTGTTTAAAGTTAGACACCTAGTTCCATGTTTGGGGACCCAAATCTGTAATTCTAAGTTCCTGTAGCTGCCTACTGAAGGATCAGTGACTTCACCCATGTCCAGGATTTCTCCCTGCATCACTCTCTGAATCAACTACTCTCTCACTTTATAGGTGGAAAGCTGTGTGGGGAAAACAAAAACAGCACAGCATAGGCTGCAGAAGCCTGTGACTAAACAGCTTCAAGGCTTGTCAATCTGGCACTTAATATTTTAAAAATCAAGAAGCAAACATATTTTAAAAGGTGGACTGAAATCCATATTAAATATGGTCACCAATGATTTTATAGTTGTAGCGTACAGTGCCCGGCACAATGGGATCCTGGTGCCTAATGAGAATACCTAGGTGCTGTGATAATACAAGTACTGAACAATTCCCAATAAAACTAGTGGGTTAAAATTCGCTTTATTCCCTGTGTCTGTCAAATATAAACCCAGAATTCTGGTCTGCTAAAAACAATGCAGTCACCAATCTCAGAGTGGTAGAGTTTCATATGGATAAGACACAATTGCAACATTCAGATTTCAAATCTCCCCTTTCTGTAATATTTATAAAACACCCACTCACCTTAAAAAACAAAACAAAAACTCCTGCTGCTGTATGTCTCCGACACCCATGAAAGAAGGCCAGTCCCACATTCCCGTCCTTCTCTCAACCATATACTTCTCTTTCTAAAACATTTCCAGGCCTTTCCAGAATATCCTTTCTGTGGTGTCTCAGGGTACTGGGGCCATTGGGGCCATAGTGATAAATGGGAGGGTTGTTAAGTGCTTACGTAAATCTGTGTGACTGCTGGCAGTCCTGGCCAGACATGTTGAATAAAGCCCAAAAAGGGAACTCTGAATCCTGTTATGTCTATTGATCATTATTTAATCTTAATACATGACACCTTCCACTTCCCTACAAAGGAGGGATTCCATGCCCTTCCCTTCCATCTACCACTCCCCAAATCACTCCACAAAGTGATCGTGCATACTTTGGATAGACAAGCTAAGTGCCCTCCAGCAACTCTCCCATAAAGGACAGAGGTTGTAAAGACTTTTCCTTCCATAACTCCCATCAGCCCCAGGAGATCTCACTTTTTTGGGCTGGAGAGAACATGGTCTCTCTCTAACCCCCTCTCACAAAACCATAGGAAATGACATTAAGCCATTTCCTCCTTCTCACTCCCTGATAGTTGCCAAATCTACTTGGAAGCTCTCACATAGATTGACCCACTCTACCCATTCTGCCCCATTTCATAAGGGCTAGAGGTTGTAAAATTTGGGACTATCAGAAGAAATCCTCTGGGGATATTTCTAAAAGGATTATTAGCCTCTTTCTGTTAACATTACGGGCATAATAACAGGTCAAAATAACAACAAAGGTCCTGGCCCAGGAAGGTCCAGACCTTGATATTTTAGATTACTGAATCACAAGAAATGAATTGCTTTAATGGCCCATATTCTGATAGTCTTATTAATGTTGACTAGTAGCTTCAATAGCCTCAAATGAGTATGGATTATGACTTAATTAATGTGACCAGAACTGGAACAATCTGACCGCATGTTATTATCATACCTTGCTTTTTAATTAAAAAATGATGGTACCACAAAATAGAAAGAAAAAAATCAAAACAACCAATGGTAAATGTATTTGAAAACTACATCCTATTCATGATGCTGTTAAAATCTGGGCTCACAACTCTTCTTCAGTTACCCTAGCCTGGGAGGCATGTATGAACAGAAGCAAACAAAATATTTTTCAAACTACTTCAGGAATACATTTTAGGCCTCTATTTCATTGACTTTAAAGAGATATTTAAAGTTAATACTTCACTTTTTTATGGCATATTTTGTTTTATGCTCAGCGGAATCCAAAAAGACCCTATTAATGAAGATGGTTTAATGCCTATGCATTATTATAATGGACTCCTTTGTTCTACACTTTCTCTCTGTGTCATAGACTAAGTCATTAATCAATGGGTGCTGAAAAATAATTGTCTAGTTCTTAACAATCTTCTATTGTTGAAACATTTGGAATTTTAAGATAAAGATGTACTGGCTGCTCTGTAAAAAAAAAAATGTGGTTTAAGATTACCCTTCATGGAAGTGTGGGTTTATTGTTAGAAATGCAAAGCAGATGACCTGGTTTTAATGTGTTTTAGTGCACTGTTGTTCAATTGCCTATTCAAATTGTGCTGGAAAAGTAGACTTCATTAATGTCATGAAATAATGATTTTGTGTGTTATTTTATTGTACTGGCACATTAATTAAATGGCAAAGCATCACAGAATTACACAGTGTTTAAAAATAGAAGTATAAAATCTTTTTTTTGTAATAATAATAATGGTAACTTTTAGTCCATATAATACTATTTAAGAATTCTATGCATTTCATATATCTATCCCCGATGCAAGCTATAAATAAAAGACTTATCTCAAAGTGATTACAGGTCAACAGGGAATATAAGGCTACATACAACTATTTTAGTATCTAAACTAGAATACCTAAACAACCTAAATGTATAGCGATCAAAATTTGCTGAAAATCCTGTCCGACAAGGCTGCAGATTTCCAACCAATAGAAAACACATTTTTTTTCTTCTGTAATGACTGTTATATATAGGTAGAATCATAGACTTCTGGGAGTGGAAGGGTCCACAAGGGTTCATCTAGTCTAGCCCCCTGTGCTGAGGCAGGGCATGACGCATCTGTTATCCTGGTTTTAGCTCATTCAACTCACTGAAGGCAACAGAACACTGTGAACAACAGTCCATCTTATTTCCCTCTTTGCATGGTTTCTCACTATTCTGAATAAACCAAAACAGGGGAGCAATAGGATACAACTTTCCCCAGAAAGAACTACTACAAGCATAGTTATTCACTGTGGAGGATCAGAACATGCCAATGGGGCTTAGCCATATCTGTGAGATATGGGGGAAAACTCTTGGGCATGAGGAGCTCTGAAATATTTAGTGAATTGATTCACCCAATGCAGATCATCACTGAGGCTAGAACGCAGGGTTTACATCACCAGTACTTCTACCTTTTGAGTTAAATTCTTTCACTTTCTGGTTTGAGGCAAACCTCAGTGAAGCCAGTGGAAAGACTTTTATTGGCTTCATTGGGCAATGGAATGAGCATCTGATTCTGATAGTCACAGCTTCAATCCTCAGTGATGACCCTTGGCAGTACTGTGCACCTCATCTGCTTGGGCCAAGCCTCCCCTGAAAAACACTGGCTAAATCTGCTATCTCCCCTTCTAGTGGCTAATCCAGATATGGGTTGAATACGCACTGCTGCTATTAACCAGCAGAATGCCCCTGTAAATTCAAAGGTCTCTGCAGGGGTTGCAGTGGGTGGGTGGGCCTGCTGGTCAATGGGGTGGGCACTGCCCACCCAGGGCCATCCGTAGCTACGCCCCTGCCTAGAATAGCTGATTTGTTTTATGCATGCCTTAGTGAGATGCTAAATGTCTCTCTGCTCTTGGAGGGTTTTGCCTGAATCTGCTTCAAGCTATAAAACACACCTTTGGGAACATTACATAGTAAAGCCTCATAACCAAACATATGACATTGCAACAAACATGTTACTATAACAATAATGTTCAGTGCATTCCAGAAACATCATACATGATATATGTTGCATTAAATAATACACAGTTATAAGGGTGATCATGCGGAGTGCAGTGCATCACACAGACATTAGACTGGACAACTTAGTTAACAAGGGCATGGAAAAAGGAAAGAGGAGATATAATGGTGTGGGGAAAAGGAGGCCCAAAAATATTAGTACTTTATTTAAAAGTTATCTCCTCTGATGGTTGGGGCAGTTTTGGTTGTTTTTTTGGGAAATTTTTCAATTTTCATTTACCAATTTGAAGTGAATTCCTGATCCCATCAAGTCAGAGGTAAAATTCCTATTGACTTCAGTAGGTCCAGGATTTTATCCTTAATGTTTAACTAAAATGCCAGTATCATAGCAGCAACTTGAAGGTGCTTCTTGCTAAATCAGTGTTAGCTTCACCCTTAACAGGACCCTCCATGCCAAAGATAGTACAATTCATGGCAAATAAACTCAGAGGCCAAAGACCAAGGAATTGTTCTTTCACATGGGTGTAATTTACAAATATTTGTTAACACTACTATACATGTGTTCCTTCCCTTCTTCCTACTGGCTGTTTACTTCCACATGGTTAAAGTATATGCTTCTTAAATAAGAATTGTGCTTCCTTCTATATTTGAAAAGCATCTAGCACATTTTGGGTGCTACTGAAAATAAATAATTCAACGCATATGAACTGTGGACATACTAATCTTCCATTCCTTTTGTTTCTCTATTTTTACAACTCCAGAAATATGTATTTTGTTTTGATATTACATCTGTATATACAGATGTAATGCACAGAAAGCTCTACGCATGTGTATGTGTGTATTTTATATATACATGACTACACACAGCCAAATGTCCAATCATATTTTTAGAATCCTATCTAAACTGCAACCTTTTCTAACATGATGACCTTGCTGAGTAAATAAAGGGAAAGGGGAGAAGCTGCCCTCTTAAAATACTTCCCCTCCCCACCCCCACCACCTCACTCTCTGAAGGAAAGGTCTTTCTTTGTGTCATAAATCACTGAGAGATGAAGAATTATTGTCTAATTCTAAATCATCTTCTATTGTTGAAACATTTGGAATTTTAAGATAAAGATAGTCTGGTGTTACTGAAGTAAATGTGGTTTAAGATTACCCTTTATGAAAATGTGGGCTTATTGTTAGAAATGCAAAGCAGATGACCTAGTGTTAATATATTTTTAGTACATAGTTGTTCAACTGCCTATTCAAATTATGCTAGAAAAACAGAATTCATTAAAGTCACAAAATGATTGTGTGTATTTTATTGTACCTTAACATTAATTAAATGCAAAAATTTCTTACATCTACATGGCATTTAAAACAGGAATTATAATATATTATAATAATATAAGCATATAGCTCATAGTTCATTGAAAACTTTTAAAACATTATATAAGTTTTTGTACTCATTCTAACTAAGCACCATAAATAAAAGGTATGCACTCCAAATGATTGCTAACTAGTTAGGAGTACCTAGCTGTATAAGTGATTTTAGTATCTTTTATGGGACAGAGAGCATACTTTAGAGGAGGAGTTGTATGTTCACTTCCACTTGACTGGTATGACTAACAGACACTAAACTTCAAACACTTGAGATATAGAATTGAAATATAAATCATGAGATAGAAACAACAATGCACCTCTTAAATAGTCAAGCATATGCATCAAAAAATAATCTATTTTTCCAAAATAAACTCCTGCTTTCCAAGATAGTCTGAGGGATTATTGCAAACTAGCTGAGAAGTTTCAATCTGGCAAGCTACATAAACCACATAAACAATGATATAATTATAAATAGCCTTTCATATTGAAGTGAAGCACAGGTGTGTGAATTACAAATTTATTTTAGAACATGTACAAATACTGGACTTGTATATAGAAAACAATTGGTCCAAGATTCAAATATCATTCAGAGCACAATGCATGTCTTAGAGATGAGAATCAACTTAGTAAAGAGCACCTATGAAAATATTCTCATCCAGCTAACACACTGGTTAGAAGACACTGGAATAAAGAATTGGCTAGCTAATACTAAATTTGTGTATGATGGAGTTGATGCTGGTAGAAGGCAGCAAAGTCTGCCAAATCTATAATGAACCATACATATACTGAAATGTACATAACTGTTGGCCTTTTCTTAGGATAAAAAAACCCTCAGTATTTATAGAATAAAACCTCAAATATAAAAGTACAGAGTACATTAGTCAACCTACATACATACACTGTGGACCAAATTCTTGGCACAGTAACTGGATGGCCATTAGGGAGAGATTATGGCTCCCTCATTCTCAATCTACTCCATGTAAATTAGAACAGTTTGGGGTGGAGGGATTAATAGATTTAATGATTTTAAGGTCATGATCAACTAGTCTGACTTGCATAACAACAGGCCATAGGACTTCCCTGAATTAATTCCTATTTGAACCTGAAAATAACTTTTAGAGAAACATCCAATCTTGATTTAAAATATGCTAATGATGGCGAACGTCACAGATCTTGGTACATTGCTCTAGAGTCTTCTTACTTTCATTGTTCAAAATTTATGCCATATTTCCACACCGGATTTGTCTAGCTTCAGCTGCCAGCCATTGGATAATGCTTTTGGCTGCTAAACTGAAGAGCCCATTATCAAAGTATTTCTCCCCACGTAAATACATAAGCATTGGAACCATTGACCCCAGCTGTATTATAATAATGCTTAGCACCTTTTATCTTTAGATCTTGAAAGCACTTTGCCCAGCTTAGTAAATTGTGATGTCCATTTCCACATATAGAAACTTGAGTAAATCAGAGGCAGACACAGAATTAAAAAACTGGTCTCTTCCCTTCAGTCCCATGACTTATTCACAGGTCTATGTCAGGCAAAGTATTGCAGGAGTTCAGTCCTCTGGTAATATAAAAGCTTTAAGACTATGTGTGCGAGAGATGTCATCCTTTAGGTACTAATGTATCATCTAAATTCTAAGGGATAGCTCTGTTAGGCCAAGTGATAGAGACCTGTACTTTTGAAAGCTAGAAGTAAAGAGCCTTTTGTCTTGGCTTTCCAGTGTCCTATTTATCTAGTATTTTTTTTTTCTGTTCTCTGGAACACATGGATTCATTAAATAAGGGTATGTATCTTGCTCCTAAACCTTTACTTAAATTACACACATGCAAATATTAAAACTATTTTAATCAAACCTAATATCTGTTTCATTTGTTAAAAAGGAAAAAAAAGATAATAATCAGGGAATTATGGGAGCCTGGACTAGAACAATATGACAATTGTGTTCTCTATACTACCAGGGAAGCAAATAGTTGCACTAGTATAAGGTCCTTCTGAAACCTGTAAAAGTTCACCATGGACAGAATGAGATTGTTTCAGTCCTAGATTTTCATGCAAAATGAAATTGTCAGTCAAGCTGTCTAATAGGAAACCCAATGAAATAGGACTTACCTTCTCCACTTTATGCTTCCACTGTCGAAGCCAAGCAAACAGAGGAAGTTGGTTTTCATGAATGGAATGCAAAATACTTTCTACATCTCTTCTCAAAATCCTCAGAGAAACTCTAAGAAAAGCAAAACCTTTTACTTACAAGAAGCCCTTATAATAATAATAAGGCATCTTTTATGAATTTTTCTCCAATGTGATATACTGTATGAACAAAAATTAAAATAAGTCAGAACACAAGACATTAATTTGAAAACAACTTATTATATTTAACCAGGATTACATTTCTGCACTACTTCATTAACAACGAAGTAACTTATTGTGGTAGAAGGCCTTATTACCATATTTATAATTTTATCCTTTGTGACTAGCCAATAACACTGGGTCTCTCTAATTTGAACAATCTTTTATTTAAATTTAACAACCTTCCCCATTGCAAACAACACTATTGACCTTAATGTCAGACAACATTATCTGCTCAGTAATTTGCACCAATAGTCTCATTGTACTCCTTTTAGAACACAGGCTTATCAGGAAAAGTCAGGAAGAGTGAAATCCATAGCTTTTGGTAAAAGAAACGAAGGTAGGAAAACAAAGATTGAATTCTTAGCAAGTCTATGCAAGAACACCGCTTCAGCAGTAGCAAGAACCAGAACTGCATGCTAGTCATTTAAACAGCATCATACTAAAAAGGCTAGCTAGCCAGTTGAGCCTCTGTTGGCTTCTTTATTTATCCTCTTTCTCCTTGCCCTCTCATATTTCTCCTGCTGTCCTAGCTTCCAAAATATTCTATTTGAACTCTGCCAGATTTGGTACCCTGTGGCACAGACTACACCACCCAGCAGAGGCAACTAACCATTGGCCACACAACTAAGGGCACTGTAACAGTTAATTAAAATCAGATTCACAAAATGGTGACTACCCAGTAGCAGGAAAATAATCAAATGCAGGAACAAATGAACTCAGCAGAAATCTGCCTTTTCTACTTCCTCAGGAATACATACCTTCAACCCTATTGCCCAAACTTATCAAATAGATTGGATGTTTGACAAGATAGGTGCTATTTCAGGTCAAGGGGATCGGTAGGTTCCAGAATCCTGGAGCCCACTGGGAGAATGCCTTGCTGGCATCTTTTCTCTCTTATATCAAAGAAATCTAACTCCAGTTTCCCTGTTACTGTGGCCTTGTCTATACTGAGAAAACTGCATCAGTCTTCATGGATCGACACAGCAGGATCGATTAAGTGGGCCATGTAGACCCTCTCAATCAATCCCGGCAGTGCTTTCCATTCAATGCAGTTACTCTACTCTCCCAAGTGGAGTAACACTGCGTCGAGAGAAAAGCCCTGCTGGTCGACACAACCCAGTCAAGACAGCATGGTAAGTAGAAGTAAGTTGATGGGAGATACACAACCTGCAGCATGCAGAATGCATATCTCTTGTCGACTTACCCCTGCAGTACAGACTAGGCAGCATGTGCAGCAGTGAAGAGATTTCTCCTGTGGAAGTGTTCAATGGTAGTGAGGAACACATTCTGACTTGAACCCCACAAAAGAAGAGGAGCTAATAAACTAATACATGCAACCAAACTATTTGCTCAACTCCAGACTCAAGGGAAAAAAATGGAAAATTGTATCTAAGCTATATGCTTAAGGGAGGTCTGATTCTGTTTGTTTATAACATAGAATATTTAGAATTTTAGAAAGTTTTTTCAGACTATCCTTAATATTTGCTGCTGTTTCTGGTTATCTAATCTCCCTGGGTCCAGCCAAGTGAACAAAGAAACATCTTCCACAAGTTAAGTCACCTCAGGCAATGATTTCAGTGTGCTAATTGAATGTAGTGGAATAAGATAACACGATAGCATTTTGCAATATCGATGGTGTTAGAAAGATTGGTCATATAACTAAATGAAAAGGGGCGAGAGGTAATGGGCAGTGGAAGGACACAGAGTGAGGCTTGACCTTTAAATAATGAAGCCTCTTAAGGACTTTGACAATTTAGCTCCACTAAAGATGCAGTCATTTTAAGAAAGCACTTTTAAACTCTGGATTTAGTATACGAAAATCAAAGTAAGTGAGGCTCTAATAGTGAAGTTCACAACTCCAGGCCTTTAAGTTGCTGTGTAAAGAAAATGCAAGTGTCCTACGTGTGCACTCTCAAACCATAGAACATGACAAAAATGTTATCGTGTAAGAATTCTTTTGAGAGCTCAATGTTTGAGATGCTCTGCTGTGATCCTGTTAGCCCCCAGAATACATCACTGTGAAATCAGAGATTTTGGAAGGCTTTGCTGGCAGAAGGAACTGACCCATGGGGTCTTCTCTATACAGCATATTTTTTTCTGAAATTGTTTTCTTTTGTGATTATACATTGTAAATGTAAGTAGCACTCAGCATCAGTAAGGTGGCTTGTCAGGGAATAATTTTATAGCCTTACGATACAGTGGCAGTCACACTATTTATTGCTTTGAGAAGCACAACACACTAAAAGGACAAAAGGGAACCAGGGGTCAAGGAGAATAGTGGACGAGGTGATTTGTGTACAGGAAGAATAGGGATAGGCTGGGGAAACGAATCTCACTGTTACCCAGAAAAGGCAGCTCTACATAACTGGGGGCTCCCTTCTGAAAAGAACAGACAGGCCTGTAACCAGAAAACAGAAGGGTGTGCTCTCTTCCAGGTGCTATGATATGGAATTTGGATCCAAGGTTGAAGATGATTCTAATGGGAAAAAAATCCACCCATTGTTCTTCATATGGGTATAAATGATATAGCCAGATTCTTGCTGGTATATATCAAAGAAGATTATGCCAGGCTGGGGAAGACTCTTAAGGAAATTGATGCTTAGGTGATCTTTAGTGTGATACTGCCTGTCCGTAGAGGAGGACAACAAAGGTGTAAAAAGATTTTGGTGATCAACAGATGGCTTAGGCAGTGGTGCGGTAATGAAGGCTTTAGCATGTATGGTCACTAGGAGGCATTCGTGGACAGAAGACTGTTCTCTTGGGATGTATTTCACCTGAGCAGGGAGTGAAATGCTCTTCTAGGATGGTGGCTAAAACAACTGATTAAGAAAGTTTTAAACTAGGTAGTTGGGGGACGTAGTTGGGAGATGCCCAGCTAGTCTCCATGACTGCTTTGAGAGGGAGGAAAATGAAGTAAGAAAGGACACAGCAGTCAGGAACAGAATGAACAGTAAGAGGAATGGTAGTGTAGATACAAGTCTAAAAAATGATGCTGGCAGTAGAATGACTGTGCTAAATCAGGTGAGTAACATGAGTGAAGCCAAAGAGCAAAAATTAAAATGGAAGGAGCCTGGGTAACAACAAGGAGGATCTAGCGGTACTGGTAGAAGAAGTGAAACCAGATATTATAGGGATAACAGAAACATGATGGAAGAGCAGTCATGACTGGTATGCAAATATTGAAGGGTAAGCTGGTTAGAAATGACAGCCATAAAGGCAAAGGTGGTGGAGTAGCATTGTATATCAATAATGCGGTGGACTGTAAAGAAATTAGAAGTAATGGAATTGTTAAGACAGGGTCTGTCTGGGTAAAAATCACACTGGGGAAGAAAACTACTAGAGTTTCCCCTGGGATAGTGCTTGGGATGTGCTACAGACAGCCAGGATCCTATATGGACATGGATAGAGACCTCTTTAAGGTTTTTAATGAGGTTTTAATGAAAACTACTGGGAGCTTTGTGATTATGGGAGACTTTAACTTCCCAGATATAGACTGGAAGACAACTGCTAGTAGTAATAGGATCCAGATTTTCCTGGATGTGGTAACTGACAGATTCCTTCACCAAATAGTTACTGTGGTGATGAGAGAAAGCTGTGCAGGCTCTAATCATGGCTAATTTAGAGGTAACTTGTGAACCGCACCCAAAGTGCTTGTGAGGGGTGTCACTCTTCAATGGGTCAGGAGTCAGGTCTTCTGGCACGTAGGCCACAGTATCAATACAATGCAGAGTACTTGAGATTCCTTTATAATGTCACTCAAAACGAATTGCTTAAAAGACCATTCCTTGTAACACAGGGCGGAACCTCCTACAGAGAGACACAGAGAGTATGTCTCCTGGGATCTCCCCTATAGCTATAGTTTGTCTGTTTGTCTGTTAATAAAAGTTTGCCTTGATTCTCACTAAAATAAGAGTGGTCCTGTTTGACCACGACATTACTAAACCAACAAGAGGGGATGCCATTTTAGATTTGGTATTGGTGAGTGAGTAGTGAGGACCTTGTAGAAGAACTGGTTGTAGGTGACAAACTTGGTTTGAGTGACCATGAGTTAATTCAGTTCAAACTAAATGCAAGTCTAAACAAAAATAGATCTGTGACTAGGGTCTTTGACTCCAAAAGAGCTAACTTTAGAAAAAAATAAGGGAATTAGTTGGAGAAGTGAACTGGACTGAGGAACTCATGGATCATGGTTGATGAGGCTTGGATTACTTCAAGTCAAAGTTGCAGGAGCTATCTGAAGCATACATCCCAAGGAAGGGGAACAAATTCCTATGCAAGGGTTGTAAACTAAACTGGTTGAGTAAGCACCTCAGACAAGTGATTAAGAGAAAGCAAAAAGTCTACAAGGGGTAGAAGATGGGAAAGATCAGCTACCTTTTGGAGGTCAGAACATTAGGAATAAAGTGAGAAATGCAAAAAGCCAAGTAGAGTTGAACCTTGCAAAGGGAATTAAAACCAATAATAAAAGGTTCTATAACCATATAAATAGGAAGAAAACAAAGAAGAAGTGGGACTGCTAATCACTGAGGATGGAGTAGAGGAGTTAAGGGCAATCTGGGCATGGCTGAATATCTAAACAAATACTTTGCCTCTGTTTTTAATGAAGCTAATGATGAGGTTGGAGATAGTGGTAGGGTGGCTAATGTGATTGAGGAAATGGAGGGAAACTACCACATCCGAGGTAGCAGCCAAACTTGAACAGCTTAATGGGACTAAATCAGGAGTGAGGGGGAATAATCTCCATCCAAGAATATTAAAGGAACTAGCACATGAAATTGTGAGCCCATTAACAAGGATTTTTAAAGAATCTGTAAACTCAGGGGCTGTACTATATAACTGGAGAATTGCCAACAAAGTTTTTATTTTTAAGAAAGGAAAAAAAGTGATCCAAGTAACTACAGGCCTGTTAGTTTGACCTCAGTAGTATGCAAAGTCTTGAAAAAAAATTGAAAGAGAAAGTAGTTAAAGACATCAAGGTTAACAGTAATCCTGATAAAATACAACATGGCTTCACAAAAGATAGATTATGTCAAACCAACCTGATCTTTTCTGAGAAGATGACAGATTTTTTCTTAGACAAAAGCAATGCACTGGATCTAATTTATCTAAATTTCAGTAAGGCATTTGATGTGGTTCTACATGGAGAATTATTACTTAAATTGCAAAAGATGTAGATTAATATGACAATCAAAAGGTGAATAAGAAACTGGTTAAAGGGGAGACTACAAAGGGTCATATTGAAAGGTGAACTGTCAGGCTGGAGGGAGGTTACTAGTAAAGTCCTTCAGGGATCAGTCCTGGGGCCAATCTTATTTAACTTTTTTATTACTGACCTTGGCACAAAAAGTGGAAATGTGCTAATACAATTTGAGGATGACACCACATTGGGAGGTACTGCGGATCAAGGTATCATACAGAAAGATCTGGATGATCTTGTAAAATGGAGTAAGAGAAATGGGATGAAATTTAATAGTGGAAAGTGCAAGATCAGGCATTTAGGGACTAATAACAAGAAGTTATCCTATAAGCTGGGCACACATCAGATGGAAGTGACAAAGGAGGAAAAGGACCTGTGGATACTGGTTGATCATAGGTTGACTATAAATTGCCAATGTGATGTGGCCATGAATAAAACAAATGGAGTTCTTGGATGCATCTGTTGAGGTATTTCCAGTAGAGATAGGGAGGTGTTAGTGCCATTATTCAAGGCACTGGTGAGACCTCATCTGGAACACTGTGTGGAATTCTGGTCTCCCCTGTTTAATAAAGATGAATTCAAATTGGAACAAGCGCAGAGAAGGGTTACTAGGATGATCAAAGGAATGGAAAATCTGCCTTATGGGAGGAGACTAGAAGAGTTTGGCTTATTTAGCCTAACCAAAAGAAGGTTGAGGGGAGATATGACTGCTCCATATAAATATGTCAGAGGGATTGATACCAGGGAGGGAGAGGAATTATTTAAGTTCAGTGCCAATAAGGACACAGGAAATAATGGATATAAACTGGCCATCGGGAAGTTTAGACTTGAAATTACATGCAGGTTTCTATCCATCAGAGGAGTGAAGTTCTGGAACAGTCTTCCAAAGGGAGCAGTGGAGCAAAAAACCTAGCTGGTTTCAAACTGAGTTTGATACAATCATGGAGAGGATGATCTAATGGGACAGCCTAGTTTGGCAATTGACTGATCTTTGGTTCTTAGCGGTAGATATGCCAATGGGATGATTGATGGGATGTGTTCTGAATTCTTACAGAAAATTCTTTCTTGGGTGTCTGACTGATGAGTCTTGCCCACATGCTCAGAGTTTAATTGATTGCCATATTAGGGTCAGGAAGGAATTCCCCTCCCCCCCCCGCAGGCAGATTGGCAAAGACTCTGGGTTTTTTTCACCATCCTCAGTAGCATGGAGCATGACTCAATTGCTGGTGGATTCTCTTTACCTTAAGGTCTTTAAATCATGATTTGAGGACTTTAATAACTTAGTCATAGGTTAGTGGTTTATTGCAGGAGTGGATGGGTGAACTGCGGTCTGCATTGTGCAGAAAGTCAGACTAAATGATCATATTGCTCCCTTCTGACCTTAGAGTCTAAGAGACATAAACGTCAAGAGAATATCAGACTGTATGAATGCATAGATGGAAATAAACCAAAGAATGTTACTGAACCCATTTAATGTGCCTCCCTCACTTTACATTACATACTCCACCATACTTCCTTGTTAAGAGTCTCATTATAATCTGGAAGGTAGATTTTTAAGTGGCTAAATAGGTTATGGTTTGTCATTATGCCTCCTCTTAAATCTAAATAGGAAAAAGCTTATTAGATTAGTGAATCCATCAGTACTATGCTGACTATAATACTGCTTGCCATTAAAAAGTCAGTTTTTGTCAACAGTTTCTTTTCCATGGTATGTGAAATATATATGGTCACCTATGCATAGAATGGAACATAACTGACTTTTTAATGATGACCACTGTAATCCCACACAGAGGCTGTATTGGACAATAAACTGATACTACACCTGATTTTAGCCTGAGTGTCGATTCAATAGACTTACTCTATTTTCCATTTATTTCAGGTTTTCATGGTGTGTTTGTACAATGCTGGAAACCCATTCAAGACATTCTTCATGCTACAGTTTCTGTTTTGTTATTCATGAAAAGCTTCTTTTCCAAATAAACAACGAAAAGCTTAATCTGCCATTTGCCCCTGCAGGATGTGCAAAGGAAGAACTTTAAAAAGAAGCATTTTGCAACCAGAAAAGCACACCATCCTTACAAGAACTAAACAAAGCAAACCAAAGGTCTTCAAAGTGAAATAAGAATATGCCTGATCAATTCAGGAGCAGATCTACTTTAGATTCTGGCCATTTGCATAGAGAAGGATTATATATTATCACTAAACAAGTGGTAAACTAACACTTGTTAAAGTATATATTATCTTCTTAAATTTAAGCTTATAATCAGATATAACAGGGGCTTAAACAAATGCATTCCCCAATAGGTTATGTTGTATCACGCAAAGTAGAGAAATAATTTTACATAGAATTAGACATCCTCTAATTTCTTTTATCATGTTTTAAAACCTACTATTTTTGAAGGAACTAGGTTTATTTAGTCTGCAGAAGAGAAGACTGAGGGAGGATTTGATAGCAGCCTTCAATTACTTGAAGGGGTGCTCCAAAGAGGAGGGAGCTAGGTTGTTCTCAGTAGTAACAGAGGACAGAACAAGGAGCAATGGTTTCAATTTACAGCTGGGGAGGTCGAGGTTGGATATTAGGAAAAACTTTCTCACTAGGAGGGTGGTGAAACATTGGAATGGGTTACCTAGGGAGGTGGTGGAATCTCCGTCTTTGGAGATATTGAAGGTCCGGTTAGACAAAACTCTGGCTGAGATGATTTAGTTGACTTAATTTAATCTGCGTCTATACTACAATTTCCTTAAATCGACTTAAACGGTTGCTTAAAGTGATTTAAGGAAATTTAAAGTCAACTTTATTAAACCTGGTTTTAAGTCGACTTAGCTAGTGTGGACGCATAGTAGCCCATTAGCCCAGGGATCCCCCACTGCCCTCCCTGCCAGGGTGGCTGGCACAACCACAGCCTGGTGTGCCCACCCACAGGGCAGGACACAGCCCTGCCCACCCCTCTCCTATGCCCTGCCACTGTCCCTGTCCTGCTCAGCCCCCTTTGTACCAGGGTATAATGGGGCAAATGCTGAGCCCCCTGGCACTTTGGAAGGGGTGCCCCCCTGCCACCATGGACCAGTCCCAGGTTCACCTAGCCCCTAGAAGTCGACTTAGGCATCCAGTGTGGATGCTCTAAGTCAATTTGGCAAGGTCCCCTTTAAGTCGACTTTATTTTATAGTGTTGACATGCTAAGTCGACTTAACAAAGTTGACTTAAAGTCAACTTTGTTAAGTAGACTTAGCAAAGTCGACTTATTTGGCCAAGTGTAGACATAGCCTATATGAGGCCTCAATAAGATAGTCTTAGGTTAGGGGATCTATTACAGACGTGGGTGGATAAAGTTCTGTGGCCTATGCTGTGCAGGAGGTCAGACTAGGTGATCATAATAGTCCCTTCTGACCTTATAGTATATGAGCTTTCCCTGCCACAAGGGGTCTTATCCACTTGCTAGATGAAAATGAAAGCCCTAATTCTGTTTAAGCCCAACTTTTTATGCCAAATGCCCTTTTTTTCCTTCGTAGGCTGCTGGTGCCTCTGTGAACCAGAATATGCCAACAGATCCAGGCGTGGTATTTCTGTGGAAGTTCTAAAGTTCTGATTTTCTCTCATGAATGCTCATGCAATAAAATAAATTTGTTAGTCTTTAAAAGTGCCACAGGAATCCTTGTTTGTTTTTCTGGGGAAGTGTTTGTGTCTTTGGGATTACAGAAATCACCTCCCTCCCCACATTACCTTTAGCTCCTAGCCAGGCTGTGGTAACCTTCCCAGCATGGAGCTGAATACAATGCCTGGCCCACAATGATACACAGAACACTTATAAATTTCATACAGCAGGGTCCCCAAAGATACTGCATGTGGTTGTGATATCTGTCATATCTTGTATAGACATTTTGTAGTTATAAAAAAGCAAAATCTCTCCATTGATTAAATGGGGGAAAATGATATTTCTGGTGCTTTAAAGGAAGTTCTTGAGATATCATACAAAAAAGCAAACCTGTCCCTGTAACACCGGTTTGAATGGTCTCTTTATAGCAATGGTCCACTCTGTTGAAGTACCTCCTACCTCCTTCCCTCTCCCAGCTGGGGCTAGGGGTGGAGCCATGACTGGGGGGCCTGTGACAGATCTGGGGGCCAAGGGATAAGCCAGGGGTGGGAGGTTCAGCTAATCATCAACACAGTGGCTGTGTGCTGTGACCAGTGGCCGAGGCTATGTGCTGAGACCATGCACTGTGACTGGGGGCCAAAGCCAAGTGTATCTGCCATGATCTGAGACTGAGTGAGAGGCTGGGGACCAAGGCCAAGGTCAAAATCAAGCTAGGAGCCAAGGCTAGAGGTCACAGCCAGGCACAGAATGGAGCTCAGGACAGAGAGGGGTTGGGTGGTTCTGTCTCCCCATCCCATGTGGGGGCCTGGCCATACCCTTTGAATGTTCTTCCACGCCCCCCAGAGGGGGCATGCCCCATAGACTGAAGACATCTGCTTTATGTATACCACACTGTTTGACGGTCAGAATTCATATTTTGGGAAACTTCAAAGCAACCTGAAAATGGTGAACTTCTGCATCAAAAGTATGTCTCTGTCTCCCTCTCTCTCTTTAAATGTGTCATATTTCTTCTTTCTTTGTCTTCAGATTTCTCTCCCCCTCACCACATTCCCTCTTTATGAATCAGCTCCCCACTTGCTCTATTTTTGGGACACTTGGGAAAGCCACAAAGTACAGCAGGAGAGATTGGCTCTTCCCTAAAATGACATCCTGGCACTAAGAAACTGGCTCTTTACACAGCAGTTCATTTTCTTTCCTTCTGAATGAACTTTCCACTGTTTGTGTAATTCTGTTTTCAATACTAGAGTCATTGTGGTAGAGCCTCCTTTCTTGTCACCCCTCAAGCCTGAAACGTACACAAAGTCTCATTAAAGAACGTCATCTGCAAGTCAGCAGTAAGATATTGCCTTGATACCATGGTCATTAGCATTGTTAGGTTTGTTCTGCAGAAAGGCTTATGTTGGCTGTACCATACTTGCTGTTGAAGTCAATGGAGCTCCACTCAAGCTTAGGATATGGCCTTGTAATTATTATGTGCATAGTATATGCTATAATTTGGAAGGTTAATACAGATATAATATCTTCAACTACTTACGTGTGTAATATTGACCCTTATTTTTTCAAGGTACTTGCTTGTCTCTCTTAATGTGTACTCACAGCAAATTGTTCTCCAAATGCAAGTTGTGCCAGATGGGTCAGACTTTGTTGCAGTGTATTAACTCACACCTATGTTGCTGTCTATAATACTTTCCCTCTCACAAGCATGGAGACTGAATGTAGAAAAGAGACCTTTAATAAAAGGGGAAAATAACTGGGCATTAATGTGTGAAAACTGCAAGCAGGATTCACATGAATAAAACCAGGAACAAAACACTCACCCCAGAGTCATTGGGCAGTTTCTTTTTGCCTCAGATTCTTACGTCTAGCTACAAGAAGCTCCTTTAATGGGCTGCTGCCTTCATAGCAACGACTCAACTCATAGGGGTTGTCCTTAGTCAGGACAGACCCAGACTGTAGAGATGCAGCTGCGGCATTTACCTCCCACCCTGGTTGAGGGGGAAAGGAAGGAAGGAAGGCACCTTGCTCACTCTGGCTATGTCTACACTTACAAAAGTTAGTTCGAATTAGTTAATTCGAACTAACTAATTCGAACTAATTTCAGTTAGTTCGAATTAACTTAATTCGAACTAGCATGGTCCCACTAGAATGCTAGTTTGAACTAAGCAAGTGCCATGCATGGCCCTTGCTTAATTCGAATTAGTCAGTTGTATGAAGGTCAATCTGCCGATTAGTTTGAACTAAGCAGTTAGTTCGAACTAATATGGACATATTGACTTAATTCTAACTAACTAGTTCGAATTAAGGGTTAGTTCGAAGTAAAACAAGGTTTTACTAATTCGAACTAACTTTTCCTTAATTTGACTTAAGGAACTGCTTAAGTTGAATTAAGGAAACTCCAGTGTAGACGCACCCTCTGGTATCTGGCCGTTATATTCCAGTCACCCCACCAGTCACTCTACTGGCTGCTCCGCCAACCGCTCTGCTCTCCTAACCACCCTTCTCCTTAATTCTTACTTTTCACAGATTTTCTTCCTCTTTTATTCCTACACGTATAAATCTCTACCATGCATATGAAAACCAGTTAGCTTTTCTTCTGGTCCTCAATAAGAATGCTTTTGTGCCATAGAAAAATGAATGTGTGTCTTATCAGGGCTTTCCAGTCAAATTTAGCCCCAGACCGCAAAGATAGCAATATTGGAAAAGTCAGACTAATCAGATTGATGTAAACTCTTTCCAATGAACTCTCAAATATTGCACATGTCTATTATTTCTTATGAACAGCACTGGACAATTTACAAGGAAACCAGTACAATTTAGATTCCACATTAGATTGTAAAATAAAGTACCAGGAGGCCTTGAAAAGTAGTATGTTCAGAACATACCAACAAGAAACTAAATCCCATTTGAGGTCCCTACAGTAGTTCTATAACATTAGTCTTCCTTTCAGTTGCCGTCTCTGTATTTCCAACCACAAGCAAATATCATAAAGCTCCATAAAATGAGATTGCATTTTTCTATTATTTTTTTTTTAAATCTCGTGATTTTCAAGCCATAGCGTCTTTTTTATTTGCCTTCTGGAGTTTGAGCCTTTAAGGTTCAGATTTTTAAGCTTTGTTCTGCAAACATGAGGGCTAGAAAGTAAAGTAAAAGAAAGCTGAAATTTTTATATAATTAAATAACTCCAGTAGCTACGAAAAATACCAAAAATCATGATAGTTATCAACAATGACATCTTTGATACTGTTCATCGTCCTATAGGCACAGTGTCAGCCAATTCACAGCTTTTAAAGCTGTGCTCTGCAGACCTGATTCTTCCATCACTAACGAGTACAAATCAAGCATAACTAAACTAACATCAGAGTGACAACAGTGGAAAAACTGATACAAGATAGGAAATATGTTGACTAAGCCCTGGTCTACATTACAATCTTATGCTGGTATAACCATGTCACTCAGGGGTGTGGATTTTCTAACATGGATTTTCCATGCCCCTGTGCAATGTAGTTATACTGAGCTAACTTCAGTCGTCTTATCCTGTTACCATATGTACAACCCATGGGGAAGGAGTAGTATCAACATCAATGGGAGAGCTTTTTCACTAAGCACTACAATGGTGCAGGACTGTAAGTGTAGACAAGCCAAAGTCTTAAGAACATATAATTCCCTCAGCTGAGTAGAACACTTCTCTGCTGACCTGGACTTTAAAGACTGCACTGGACCTATGCTTCATTTCCCTCCTGATTGGATGTTGATTCACCATTTATAATTATTTTTTGAAATCTATCAGTTAACCAGTTTTTAATCTGTGCTACACTGATTTTGTATCATTCTATTTTCTTTTTTTTTTATTCAGGCTGTCATATGGGAATAAGCCAAGAGACCTTACAAAAGCATAAGTGCAGTATGTATTGCCATCTATTGAACAGAATCAGAACTGCTCTGCTGTGTACCTTAAGCTCTATACAGTTCACAGTAAAAAGAGATTTTCTTTCAGCTCAAATGATGGGAACCTGAACTTTTTTAGAAGGAATTTCTAAATTTCTGTGGTCGCCATAAAGTTATGAATGGTTATTCTATGAAGCATGGAGACCAGCATGATATTCATAAATGGCTATGATTTTGTGACAGTATATTTGCAAAATGAACATTACAGGGCTGCTCTTATTTTTTTCAATGACATCATATCGTATTAGCCCTTAGTCAGGAAAATATCAATGGGAATTTTGGATATACTTAAATGCTAAAGCAGTCTCTTTTGGTTCCTTGTTTAAGGTGCTGATTGGGAGTTACCCTTTGTTTTATTTCCTTTCGTTTTCAGAGTAGTAAAGGGATGATTAGTGGAGGTTGGGGAGAAGCACCATACAAATATTATATGCCTCGATGAAGAAATGAAGACAGTAATGAACCGTATGGTAGAACTACTTCATAGATATGCTGCTGATCGTGATTTTTCAGATAATGTGGAATAGATTAAAAATATACAAATATTGAAGAACGTTGAAGTTTCTGAATTATACTAAAAAGAACCTGAACGTTCCAAGTTAAGGCTGGCACTACATTTAACTCAATGCAAGATAAAAAAAAAAAATAGCACATTGGAGCATTCCTCAGATCATGGCAAACTTAAGTTTGAAGGTCACTGTTTATTCAAACAATACCAAGAAATATGTAAAAAGATGTTGATAGTTTTCATATCACCTGTTCTAATTGTCCAAGTGGCATGGATAATGTAAGTCTCTTGAACCTAGATCTTCAAAGGTATTTAGGCCTTAACTCCCACTGAAATCTTGGCTTTGGAGGCTGGATAGTTCAAAGAATTGCAACAGGATATGCAGCTTTTTATAGCTACATCATCTCTATAAGTCTGACCTTGGTCAGCTATTACATCTAATGACTGACAAAAGCCAATAAAATGAGCAAACTTTCTCAATCTGTTTCTGACATACCCAAATCAATATTACTGCCCTAATCACAATGGGTACTAATAGGAATGTAAGTTGGCAGCCTCAGCAGAGAAGGACAAATAATACTGAATAGGAGCAGAAACTGCAGAGGTAGCGTAAGTGAAGGCCAAATGGGTATTAAGTGGTATGCTGTAACATGGATTGCTACTCCCTGTTCTGAAGATTTGACTTTAGTCCCCAGTGCTCTCAGTCTAACACCATTGATAAACACTAAATTAGCTTCAAAAAACTGATTTTGTTATTGAAGATCTGGACAACAACCTGTACTGAGATCCAGAAACAGATATCTGTCAACCCATTTGTAAATCAAGGTTTAGTCATTATACTGGAGATTTTGGAAATCAACTTGTATTAAAATCAACCAACCTATCTGACTAGAAGCTAACAATTCATAATGAGTGGTCTGCACCAAAGTGAGATGTATTCATTAACTATTTTTAATTTTTTATTGCTGTTAGCAGACAATAATATTAAAAATGCCCAGAAATAAATCAGGATGAAAAGAGCAACAATATTCCTGTTTTGACCAGATGGAGTTTTCTTCAGACGTTTGTGCTACATAAATAGGGCAGAGAGATATGTTTTTTCTTTAAAGGTCTCTCTCTCTTCTCCTTTTTTGTAATCTAAGTATTTTTAGTATCACTAAAGCTGGTGATGGAAAGACATATGTTCAGAAGAACTAAGACCAGATCCTGCCTTGTTTTTTCAAGGCTAGAAATGATTAACACAAGCTCAAAGAAAAACCAAATGTATAAAACAGGGAACAGGGAACTGACTTGGTGGGATTAACAAAATCCAAACTTTGGTGGGAGCTTGCTGTGTAAAGATTCCTATAGGCTTCAGGATTTGGCTAAGTCTTACAAGTACTCCACAAACATACCTCCCACTGAGCTATGTGCTCAGAGAGTTTGAAGGATTGAGCCGAACAGTCTAAGCCATTTTTGAATCTTATGAAACTATTTCCCTCAATATCTTCTGGCTATGAATTCAACAGATTATATACTGCATTCATGGCTCCACACTTGTTTTAAATTTGTTGATTAATAATTTAATTGACTATTTCCTTATTTTCATGATATAGGAAAGGGGTGCCTGGTTGTCCAATGACCATTGCAATTGCACGCACGCACGCACGCACACACACACACCCTGTTCAGACGAGCTTTATGCATTAATAATTTTGTTCATATGGCATTTCATTTCCCTCTGTCATTTCACATTAGTTTGCTCTACTTGTATTTTTCAATCCAGAAAGAGCATATTACTTAGTGATTATATGTTCCAAATTGTAGTATGTAGCAATGCGAAGCAGCATCTGTTCTTGCGCTTTGAAGGTGCACAAGGAGGTTGACATTGCTTGCTGAGTAAACTTCTGATTTGCAGATGTTCACATCTCAGATGAGGAGAGCTAATTATTTAAAAATTGGAAGATGCTTTTGTTAGACTGTCAGAATCTTAAGAAGTGTAATGTTTCTGAAATATGTTCATTTGTCTCCACTACAAAGGTGTTAAACCATTTTTTTTTAAAAAGCTTGATGTTGATAATGACTGCATATTGTTCTTCCAATTCCCTTCCCTTCAGTGTGAAAATTGCTCGAAGGCCCCAAAAGAAGTTTAAAACAAACAAAAACTATAAAGGGTGAACATAAGACTTTTATGTAAAGACTCACAATATGTTCTATGAGTTTTGAAACCATCAGACATTACAAATGATTTTTTTTTAATTTAAAATTTTATATGCCCAAAGTAGTAATACAAATAAATAACCTGTACTTACCAAGTGTCTTTCACCAGAGGATCTCAAAGTGCTTGCAAAGCAGGTAAACATTATTCCTATTTTGTAAACAGGGAAACTACAGCTCAAACAGATTTAGGCTCCAATTTTTAAACATGTCCATTGCCAAGAACATAGTATTTCACCAGGGGAAGGGCAGGTGGCCTGGTAATCACTCCTTGACTCTCTGGAGGATGACTGGTCCACTCCTGCTTAGTGCATTGGAGCATCTGTGTTTGTCTTCACATACAGCACAGCTACACTTGTACACTTTATTGAAGATGCTTCTCCACCTCTTGGTGTTGTTAATCTACCTCCCCAAGAGGCAGTAACTATGTCGATGGGAGAAGCTTTCCCATCAAAATAGCATTGTTTACACAGGCGCGGAGGTAAGGTGAGACTTTTTTCACATTCCAGGACCCAGGGCTTGACAAACCTCAGGCAACAGATTGCGATGGCACACAGGAATTGTACCTTGGCATATAGCTGTGCCACAGTACTTCAGGGCTGGAATGCCCCCCTGGTGACCAAAAACAGTCACTGGTGCCTTCAGCACTTCTTCACCTCACACTGCCGCCAAAAGTGTCGGCAACAGTGGCTGTTTTTCAGCAGAGCCCCTAGGCACTTCAATTTTGGGCCTGGCGCCTATGGGTATGTCTAAACTTGTAAAGTTAAGTTGACTCTGTTAAGTTGACTTAACAAGGTCGACTTTAAGTCGACTTAAAGCTGACCTTATTAAGTCAACTGAACAGTGCCTCTATACTTTAAGTCGACCTTGTTAAGTCGACTTAACAGTAGACATAGCCATCCACCCTGGTTTTAAGTCGACTTAAGAAGTCGACTTACGAAGTCAAATTACGCCTTAAGTCAACCTAAAGAGGGGACGTTATTAAGTTGACTTAAGCTGTTATTAAGTCGACTTAAGGAAAAACTTAAGTTGACTTAATAAAAGCCCAATGTGGATGCAGCGTTCTTTAGGTCGACTTAAGCGTCCTTAAGTTGACCTAACTTGCAAGTGTAGATATACCATATGTGTTTGGCACATTTGTTGAAGCCTGTGTGACGCTGTCTGGATTTAGGGAACCATTTATGATATTATTGTATTAATATCTGATAATTGCTATCATCCATGGGAACTATGTCATGTTTGGTATCAATAGAAAGGTAGTAATTTGCTGGGAATGATTATATAGTTTATGTGTAGGAATTGTATCTCTATTAGAAGTTAGGAATATGTTTGCTATATCTATATTTCAACCTGTATGATTCTGGGAAACTCCCCAGACAGGATGTCTACAGCCATTGTCTCCTTAATGGCCCATTAAGGAAACTCCCAGGTACAATGGGCCCAGGGAGAAACCTGATGAGCCACTAGGACTTGAACGTGTGACTCAACTCCATTTTGATTGGAGAGATCTGCACACAGCATGGAGAAGGCCAGAGGTGATAAAAGGCAGCAGCCCTGACTCCATCTTGTCTCAAGTCCCCAGTCTACAGCCAACACCCATCTCTGGAACTATTCCTCTGAGACTGGACAAAGGATTGAGGCCCACCCGAGTGCTGGGTATTTACCAGAGGAACAAGCCTACAAATTCCAGCGGAACAAGCCTGAAAACTGCTTTACATGAACTTTAAATCATTTGTATGTATGTGATTCACTTTGAGCCTTTAACATCTCTCATACTTTGCTTCTTTTCATTTTATATTAAACCTTTAGTTGTAGTTGCTAAAGGATTGGCTATCAGTGTGGTATTTTGGGTAAGATCCAAACCTGTGTGTTGTGGCTGGCCCTTTGGGGTCAGGAGAACCTATTTCTTTAAGGCACCATGTGGCTAGGTGGGAGCCAGAGGAGCTGGAGTGCAATAAACGGAGCTGTTTCTATTTTGGGCAGATTTCTTGGTACCCAGTGTGGGGAACCAGAAGCCGGGTTGTGACTGATAGGGAGACTGGTGTGGGGAGTTTGGCTCCCGGTTTTGCAGCTTGCCCTGATTTTTGCACGTCCAGGACGGTATCCCAGGAGGCCTTGGTCATAGCCTGGTTTACAAAATATAGGTCTGTAGTGTAGATCTGGCTTTTGTGTAAGTTGTGGGTGGGGACAGAGACCAAAGTTCACCCTCAGATTTGAAAGGTAATGCTCTGGACTGCAAGGACAGAGTGAATGATCTGGGACCCATGCCCTGCTGCATCCTCTGGTTGCTGTTGTGTCTCTCATGTATCGTTTACATAAAGTAATTTAATTGTTACAATACACACCCTCTTGCTTCAGTGCAAGAAAAGACAGTATTGCCACATTCGAATGTTCAAAAATCATAATTCTTTCCTCAAAAAAATCACAAGATTTTAAATCTATTTTAATAATTTAGATATTTAGGTGGGGGTTTAGTTACCCTCTGTTATTGGAGTGTTTGGGTTTTATGTTTTCCAAGCTTTTCTCCACAGCCACTCCTTCCCTGCCTGCCAGCTCCCCAACCCCCACTGGTACCCCAACCCCTTCCCTACCGGCTACCCGATCCCCCGTCCCCCACTGGCTCCCTACCCCCCGTCCCTTCCCCTCTCCCTCCCCCTCTCCACCCTTTCCTCACCCACTCGCCAGCTCCTGAGCCCCCGACCTCCTCCCCACCTGCCCACTGGCTTCCCGCTCCTCTCAGCCCCCGCTGGGCCCCTTCCGTGCTCCTTTCACCCCCGGGGCCCCTTCCCCACCCACCCACTGGCTCCCAAACCCCTTCTCCCCTTACCTGGCTGGAGCTGCAGGGGTAGCCAGAGTCGCTCCCTGGCCAGGCTGCTCCCGCCCTGAGCCACACATCTGAGCATGCTCAGGGCGGGAGATTTGAAAAGGCTCCAGCCTGAGCGCAGCTCCCAGGCATCTGTGGGCCCAATTCCAGCCCCTGGCAGGCTGCATTCTGGCCTGTGGCCGCAGGTTGAACAAGCCTGGGAGGGCGCTGCTTCTCTCCACTGCCAGACCCACTGCCCATGCCTTTCCCCTGCTGACCCTGGGGGTTGGCCGGGGAAAAATAGGTGCCAGTGTGCTGTACTAGTGCATACCGGCGGAAAAAAAAAAAGCCCTGTAACTACCTAGGACAAACTCCTGCATTTATGGCTTGAGTGCAGTTAAAGAAACTTGCACACTTGGTCTCATTTTTATCACTATACAACTAGAAAGGCTGTATGAAATCACTGAGTATGGTAGACACATGTACAGTGTTCTACAGTCACCAGCCATGTTTACACTACAAATTTATATCAGTATAATATACCTTGCTCAGGGGTGTGAAAAATCCACACCCATGAACACTGCAGTTATACCGACCTAACCCAATGTGTAAACAGTGCTATGTCGTTGAGAGCTTCTCTTCTTACAGCTACTGCCTCCAGAAACTCTCCTGTTGACATAGTAGCACCTACATTGAAGTGCTCCAGTGGGAGTTACCCTGTACTACCGCTGCATTTGAAGTACACAGCTGCCCTCCAGGGGTTAAATAAGGGGGAACGCACCAGAACGCAGTTCTGGGGCCCACAAATTTGAGGGACCAGAGTTCCAGGGCCCCTGAAAATAGAAAAATCCTGCAGAACACATGTTCCGCCCTACCCTGGCTGCAAGCAGGTCCTACGCCCCACCATTGTTAATCACAATACTTATTGTGTTAGGCAGTGTTTGCTAGTTGGTGACAATAATTGCTATAGACATAAATGCCATATAAAATTATAAATATTTTTATGGAGCGATAACCGATGCATGTGGTAGTGAGAAGTAGTTGCAAATGCCTACCTGGGCTGGGGCCCGAACATGCATGAAGGGGGCCCGGAGACAAGGAGGGTTCCGGGGCCCATCAAATTATACTTTAACCACTGCTGCCCTCAGTTAACAACAGTCACTCGTTCAGTTTCAAAGCTACTTTACAACACACTTGATTGGAATGTGTTACAAAACAAAGATGCATACAGCAACCCTGTGACAAGCATGTATGCTTCCATGCTAGTTAGGCAACCAGTTTCAAGAAATGGTCAACTGATTGATTTGTATCATGACCCAAGAGAAAATCTCTGTGTTACTTATCACCAGATCTTTGCTCAGCCATCAGCTTTCAGCTCAGTTATCCTTTACAGCAGGGGTTGACACTGCAAAGACAGGTAAAGCAAAGGATGGAATGACTATAGACTAGTCTTTCCCAGAGGGCTAGTGGGCAAATACAAAAAAACAGTTGAACTTGCCTGGCTGAGATAGGAACTTGATGTCACCAGGAGGACAACAAGGTGGCTAGCCAAGAAGTTCAGTCTTCTTCCTTCCAGGTGTCCCTGGCTTTGACGAAGTAACATGCTGAAGGAGTCAGGCTGTTTTCAGTCCCATTTTGGGTAGCCCAACTTGGTTTCTCTTTTTGGAGGTGCTGGCATGCACCAATCGGATGGTGACCCAAACTTCTGAAGATTCAAAATGTCCAACCAAATGAAAGTCATCTTCTCTCACCATCTAATCAGAGACCCGGACATCAGCTACTGAGTTCTTGAAAATGGGACTGGAATTTTTCAGTCACTTTATGCAATGCATCTTGTCACCCCAGCTTGCGGATGACATGTTAGCCCATCGGGGTTGGTACAACCATCTTGGGACATAGCTTGAACTCCAACTGGTTTGCTCCTATCAGCACCTTACTTCCTGCATGTTGCTTTTCATGGGCCCCTTTATGGTGCATCCAGTTCTGCAGCTATGCTTACTTGTGTTGCAGTTTCTTCATTAACCTTCTGCTAGCTGCTGAAATGTCCAGTTTAAAGTTCATTTAATTTATACAAAAGTCCCTCCACATTTTTTGAGGCTCCTTAAACTCCTTTTAACAGTCCCTAACGCAATACTAAGTCACTTCAAGAACTACTGTTCTCCAGCCAGGCAAGGCAGCTATAAAATCTTCCATTTTTGTTCTCCTTA
This sequence comes from Pelusios castaneus, assembly GCA_007922175.1. Lineage (NCBI taxonomy): Eukaryota > Metazoa > Chordata > Testudines > Pelomedusidae > Pelusios > Pelusios castaneus. The sequence goes on from ML685862.1 coordinate 6,524,533, forward strand.
TTTTAACAATGGTGGGACACTGATATATATGTCTGAACTGAATTGGTGCATTAATAACCAACTGCATTGCTGATTATGCCACTATGTGGTTAAAAATCCGTATAAACATACTATTTGATTTCGGTTCCTTTTATTTATTGCTGCTTTCAGAACAGGTGTGTTTCATTTCTTGTTAGCATAACCCATACTTGATTGCAAACATTAGCCTGACTTCTTCACCTTATTACTTATACCAGAAGAACTCAAAATTAATGCAACCTCCTTTTTTTCCTAACAGTATTAATAAATAGGCAGCTACTGTTACACTTGTTACCTTAAGTTTGGCATTTCCTGACTTCTGAGTGCATAAATGCAAGCCCCAGGGCCTTTTAACTGGAATTATATTATATTATTATTATTATACTGGAAAAAAATCTATATGGAGAACACAATTGAAAATATAATACTAAAGTACAATAATTTCCAATTTAGGCGTCTAGAGTATGAAGCCTGAGCCCATATTTTGGCACCAACTAAGTGACTTTATGTGAGAAGGAGATGAATGCCATGGAAATTGTAACTGCTGAGCATTTCTGAAAAATCAGACCACTTTTTCATGTCTAAATATGCATGTAGGTGACTTATCTTTAGATGCCCAAGTTTTTAACCTTTGACCTAAAACACCAAGCAAAGAGCCATAATTAAAATAAGGAATCATTAACATCTCTGGTAATCATAACATGTTTATTTAATTATTTCATATCAGCAGAATTCTTCACATAGAAAGGGTTATACAATATTACTGCTATTACAATTGCTTGTCTCTTGTATTATGGCTAGTCAGAGGTAACAGGAATATATTTCAATAGGATAACATCTCCTAGTATGCTTCTAAAATGAAGAAAACCTACGTAATTTTTTAAGCATTAACCCTGAAAATGCAGTTCCAGGAAAGGAGGTATACTATAAATAAATTTACCACAGGATTTAACATTTTTTACATGTAACTGGGAAAATACAATTTCTTGCTTTCTTTGTAGTTTACCTTTTATGCTATCTTTGGTATCCTTGTATTACTTTCATGCTACTTTTTGAAAGTCCTGAATATGTTCAGTTCTTTTATGCAGCTGTCTGAAAACACTGATCCATTACCCACGTGGGACTCCTGAGGGACTTTGTAGTGGAAGTAAAAACAGGAATTAAAAAGAGAAAAATCAATTTAGTTTCAAAGCATAAGGGCCGCTGAAGAATTAGTTTCTGTTCTGATGGCACAGTGCTATGATTTAGAAAAGGGAGCCCATAAAAAAAGAGATAATAGTCAACAATGTTTTAAATCACTCCAAATTAATTTAAAGAGCTCTATGTAAGCCCAAAAGCTTGTGTCTTTCACCAGCTGAATTTGATCCAATAAAAGATACAACTACACATATCTTGTCTCTCTAACATGCTAGGAGCAACATGGCTACTGAAAACAAAAGTAATTTTGGCAGTGACAAAGCACCATCACACTGTATGAATGCAATAGATATTTGGTTTCTATTGGGGCTTGAAGCTTCCTTCAGAAAATACATAGACTAATGTTTAAAGACCTGATTGAAAGGGAAATATGTCACAGTGAGACACATCTGCCACAGACATCATGTTGCATTGAATCACTGGAATATAGGACAAGACAACAATGGAATGAGAGACCAGGCATAACACGGCCAAAGTGATGTGACACAATTTATTCATATTTACCAGCTGAGGTAAATAAAGTCACAATTGTAATTACTGCTGCTTATGTGGAACTAGAAGCAAATCTGCAGAAGCTTTATTGGCCAAATAGCAATTGAAGGTAGCTAATTTATACACAGACACACTAAAGAAACAGGTCCCATTATTGCTGCTGTCCACTCTAATACAGTGTATCTTTGGACAGATTTAATTTAACAAGAAGAGTCTCAATCTGTCACTGCTGCAGTCTATTCCTTTTGTTCTTCACTGTTTCTTTTATGTGTCTGTTGAGGAGAGCAGCCTCATAATTAACTGGCGATATTATACCAGGCTCCTTTTTGCCGTATGATGCTGAAAAGAAATTGCTCACATTACTGAGGGTGTTGCTAATGCTTATTATACATTCCATTAAGAGTTGTTTGACATGCCATCTATAGTTTGTGTGCCTCTTGCCCAGTGTGGGGTCAAACCTTAAGCTGCTATGCTGGGCTGTGAGACCAAGGTACTGTTTGTTTCATGCTAACAACATTATACCACCCAGGGAGATACAGAAAACTGGCCTGGAAAGGTGGGAGGAGGTGTAGATGCATACAGATATCCCTTTTAGAACTGGCAGACAAAGGACAGTTTGGAGTAGTTTGAACTTTCAAAGAATCAGTTAAAGCCTCCTTGTAAAGTTGTTCACAACCTGAAGAACAGAGCTGGGTGGAGATTCTTGGATGAATAGCTTACTTCTTAATAGTGCAGTCTGGAGTCGAATGAAGTGATTCTCAAATTCGGCAAAATTTGCAAAACAGTTTCAGAGGAAAAAAAATCTGTCTGGAGTCCCAAAGGGTCTTAGGTGCCATTCGCGAAACTGGAAGAGAAGAAAGTGCTGTGCCATTTTACCGAACTGCCCAGTGATTAAGGCTCTCAGACGCACTGTGGGAGAAGTAGGTTTAAATCCCCACTTTGCAGCAGGAACGTGAACCCAGCTGCCCACTCCCTCAGATCATAGGCCTAACTGCCAAGCTATAGAATCGTTCTCACTTACTGCTTCTGGCCCAAAGAGTATTTAGGGATTTTAAGAACATGGAACTTCTTCAATGGGAGAGAGATCGGGAGCACTCACCCAACGTCACATCTCCATTGGGCCTGATTCAGAGCAGGCACCTGATCTTGGTCTCCCCACATCCTTGGGTACTGAATAGAAAGGGGGTATGTTGTCCTCTGGTTCTGCAGCTGCACACCCCCATTTCCTTTTCTTTTATTAAAATAAAAAACCCAGCAACAAAATGCTTAATTTGAGCTTAAACAATTTTTAAAACATTTTCGATTCTCCAAAAATTCAGAAAACAAGGATTTATTTTCCATTTAAAAAATGCTCAAAATTACCAGTAAGTAAAAAAAAAAAAAAAAAAATCTGTTATTCGCATAGCTCTAGTGAAGATAGTGACGGTTGAAAGGGGAGAGCATAATAAAAATGACAATAAGTCCAAATCCCAGGAGGGAGGCAAGAAGTAATCAGCTGCCAGGAGGATTTGCAGCCTAGAAAATCAGAAATAGAAAATATTACATATTTGCAACACAGCTGAGTGAATGGGCAACTGCAGCTGCAGGCCCAACACAGCCCTGGTTCTAGGGCTAAATATCTGGACTGTTAGAGAAGAAGCTACTCGAAAGAGAGTTTTACCTTTCGCAACACGATACTGAACCTTCTTCTGAACCTTAAAGAAATATCCTCCACCTCCCTTCTCTGTCGACTGTGAGCACAATGTCTCCTCACAATGGCTATGTCTACACTGGCAAGTTAGTTCAAATTAAGAAAGCTTAATTCGAACTAACTTAAGCCTTGGCTACACTAGGCTTTCATTAGTTCGAAGTAAGGGCTTCCTTAATTCAAACTAATACATTTGATTATACCATTCGAAGTAACGGTTCATTCGAACATGGCATTTGCTTAGTTTGAACTAAAATTTGCTAGTTCAAATTAAGTTAATTTGAACTAACTAAAATTAGTTCAAATTAGTTAGTTCGAATTAATTAATTTGAACGAACTTTGGTAAGTGTAGACATAGCCGATGATTTTTCAGCTGCTTTAACTGCAGTGAAAGATTTGCACAGGTTTGCCTTGTTGGAATCCCCTGAGGCGACCTGATTCTACCTCTAGGGCCCTATCAATTCGCGGTCCATTCTGGTCAATGTTGTGGTCCCGGGACTTTAAAAATCCTAAATTTCACACTTTCAGATATTTCAAGCTGAAATTTCATGATGTGGTAACCATGCGGGTCCCGGCTGCCGAGAGGATTTTGGGAGGGGGGGGGGGGGGCGCATGGCTATTATAGAGGGGTTTGGATATTGCCGCCTTTCTCCAAACCTGCCTTCAGAGTTGGGTGGCTGGAGGGCAGATGCTCAGGGTGGCAATACCATACCCTGCCAGTTTACTTCTGCGCTGCTGCTGGTGGAAATGCTGCCTTCACTGATGGGCTCCCAGCCTAAAGCTGTGGAGCTTCCTGTGGCTGGGGTTGGTTGCCGAAGGGGGTCTGATCCAGTGCTGGGAGCCACCTGTGCCAGGTAAGGGGAAGTTCTGTCCTTCCTTAGCCTGTCCAGGAGTGGCAGCTGGCATTCAGTACAAAATAGGAGCCCCCAAATGGGGTGCTCCCAGCCCTGCACTTCCCCAGCTCCAGGCCCAGTACTCGGGAGTTAAAGTGGCCTTGGCTTGGCTGGGTGTATATAGAGGGGTTGCCCACTCATCCACCTGTAAGGCCAGCTCTGCCTCTTCCAGAAATGACCACCCCTCCCTACTGTGCCACCCTCACTTCTGCACTGCTGCTGGTGGCGGCCCCACGGCCCAGTTCTTCGAAAGCTGGTCTCTCTTACAGAAGCAAGATTTCGGGGGGGGGGGGGGGAGTGAATTTCATGATCCGTGATCATTACGCATTTTTCATGACTGTGAATTTGGAAGGGCCCTATGGTTTACATTCAACACAAAGCAAACACTTTCATTGACCCCTTTGCTACCTCATTTACACAATCAATCAATTGAGTTAATGTATAAGTGGAGACAGATGCATAGGAGCTCTAGAACAGTGGTTCTCAACCACTGTGTTGGGACACAAAAGTGTGTCACGAAGAGCTGGGAGGTTGTCACGGAAAATTGGCAGCTCAGCTTGGAGCTCTGCTGCCCGCCACACACTGCTGTCCTCAGCAGCCCGCTCCTGCTGCACATCACAGGCAGCAGCCAGGGCCAGAGGAATAAAGGGACCTAGGGGCTGCAGTCCAGAGATCCTGGGCTGGGGGAGGCACCACCTGCCCCACAAAAATAAACCTGGCCCCATTGAGCCAGACCCCCACGGCCCCAGCCTGCACTAGCTTGACTCTGCCCCCATCTAGGTCCCAGAGTGCTGCATCCTCCAGAGCATTGCAAGCACTCCCAGCCCACGCAGCACCACCAGATTGTCGTGTGTCACGCAGGAGAACATCATCTGACAGGTGTATCATGATGGAAAAAAGGTTGAGAACCACTGCTCTAGAAAGAAGAGATCTTAGCACATATTCTAAAACGCACACATTTGCACGAGTGTGTGCGTATGTAAAGTTTTGGGGGAAGTTCTTCTGAAAGTTTGTTGAACAACACGCACTGTAACCTTTCAGATTCTCATTCAGTTTAGAGCCCTCAGGACAATATTAAATAAGTTAATGGATTCTTGCATTTGTTGTAATATATATGCTTTTTCTAAACCAATTTCACTCTTAAGCAAATTAAATCAGCCTACCTTTTTAATCCTTAAATTTCTCTCTCCCTTTCCACTTTGGTTATTGCATGTTGTTGGTACTATTGCCATGTTTAGTTTAGGATAGACAACTGGTTTTCAACATTTTTTTCCTTTGCAGAGTGTTCATATATTTCAACTGGTGGTGCGGGGCCCCTTGAAAATCTGACATAGTTTGCAGACCCCCAGTGGTCTGTGGACCACAAGTTGAAAACCACTGCGTTGTGGTAATGAAAACTTTTCATAGATCCCTTAGACATAGTCTGTGGATCTTGGGGGTCTATGCACCACAGGTTGAAAACCAATGGATTAGACAGTGTTTTCCAAGAAACAACTTGTACTGTAACTCACCTTAGTATCTCCAGATACCATGGTGTTCATTTCATATCAATTCGATGAAAGTTCTGAATGTTCCTTGTTTATCCAAGGTTTATGCAAAGGCTTGCATTCTTTACAAGCACAGAATGCTGCTATCAATAGATATTTTTAGTATGCCGAGTCTCTGTAGTTCAATAAATGATAGACATCTTCTGAAAGGGCAATTTTTGTAAAAATATTTTTCTGCAGAGCTACAGGATGTTGGCATCAACTGCTTTTTAAAAAAACAGTTTATTATCATTAGAATGAAGAGTGTGATTAGTTTAAAATTGAAATTATTTTACTTATTGCATGTAACACCAGGAAATGTATTCCATCATTTATTGGAGCTTTTTTACAGGAATTTGGCCATAAATTCTAAAGGAAAGAGCATTTTTTTCTGAATAGAAAATATTTGAAGTACTCTCCAAGAATAGGTACTCTAAAAAGACTAAGTGACTTTTTGCTTATTGGAGCCTGTGAATAATATCTGAAGTCTTTTTCAGAACAAAATTATACAAGTGTTTTTCCTAAGAGTGACACTTAACCCCTGATTGACAAGACAGGATTTAGGAAACTGGTTTATTGCTGAAGTCTGTATTTACAACACGTTTATGAATGTATCAGAGATGACCCATGCCAATAGTTCGGGACAGAGTGAGGGCAGCTGGCTTCAGCATTGAGTTATTGAGCATGCTCAGTACAAGTCAAACAGCAAATCCGGGGTGGGCACGTGACCCTTTATGCATCTCCCCATGTATCCCCTCTGAATGTACATGTATACGTACATCTAAATTCACAGCATGACAAACAAGTGAGCTTTTTTATTTTTTAAGGAAACTTCATGTTATAAGTAACCTGCCTTTAGAATTAGCTGCTGAAAACTTGAAAAGGAAAACCAAAAAAGATTTGGAAAAAATTGCTGTTATTGGCTAGCAGGTAGCATCACCAGCCTTCTAAAATGGCGTATGAGGTGTTTCAGTCAGGAAACAGAACAGCATTTTTATTCCATGTTCAAACTGAAAAGCATGATTTCTTTCTGCTACAATGTCTTAAAAAGAGTGATCTTCCAGCAACTCTAGTCTATGGAGTCCAGAAAGACACTGCTGCAATTCAAATGAAAAACAAATAAAAATAATTGACTCCTAGGCTTTAAGACCAGTAGAGCCATATACTACAGATTCAAGTCAGGAAGCGCACACCCCCTTTATGGAAACATCCTTCAGAACTCTGAGGGTTTTTGAGGAGAGAAGGTCAGATTGTGGGTTTTATATGTTAGTCTTCTTGCACACAGTTTTTAAACAGCCTTTTTTTAAAAGATCCATTTAGAGTTTATCCCTTGTTAGTTCAAATAAAGTCCATAAGAATAGCCTGCCCAGTTGTGTGCTTTTATTGTCTATTCTTGTTTTATTGCCTCCTTGGATCACTCCCACTACTGTAAATGGGTTTCTCTGAGTTTCCCTGTAAAGTTTCCTTGAGGGACTAAAGCTTGAACTGACAGAGTGGATTGTCTCCTGGTGTATGCATGTCAAACCCTTTAATATATTGTAAGAGACTTACCCCCTCAGAGAATCCTATGAGCTTCCACAAACAGGTCTCTTGCACGTAGCTTAGAGACAGCACCCTTGCACATCCTGATGACACAAGCATTACAGGTTCATTTTTACAAATAGAAAGACTTGATAGCCCCATTTTCTGCATTCTCATTAAGAAACGTTAGAAAAGAAGAAACTGCCATCAATAAAACCACCACCCAAGTCCTACTTTATAGCAAGAAATGTATCATCTTGATGACCACGTTTGAAAAGCCTGTAGAACATTGAGGGTGCTACCATGTTTGGATCCTGTACCATTATAGTAGTCGTCCCAGGAGGCACAGTGAGACATTTCCTCCTATGCTTCTTCCATGATCCCAGTGGCAATAAAACATTGCAGGGACAAACTGTCTCTGCATTGTGGAAAAATCTCTAACATGACAGAATTTTTACTTCCTATGAGTACTTGGGTACAGATACTTAATTGTTATATCTTTAAAAGAGAATAAAAAAACGCTAACACCAAGCAACATTCAATTTATATATATTTATGTACATCTCTTCCCCCTCCCACCCCCAAAGCAGGGTGTGCCATAACTTCAGAGCAAAATTACCTGGAATTTTTAGGGCATTGAAAACTTGATCCAATATATGGGGAGTTGCAAGGAATACACATTTTCTATAATATATTAGAAATTAATATATTATAGTCAAATAATATAGTCTAATATATTAGAGTTAGGACCATCTTTTGCTGGACTATATCATTGCACCTGAAAGGGCAAACTTTCACATGCAATTTTGGTAATTTTTCATTGATCCATAAAGTGACATGGAGCCTCAATACAATGCTTTAAAAGCTTTACCATGGAAAATACACAAAATATATAGGGCAGGATTTACTTTCCATGGTAAAACTTTGAGAAACATAACAACTTCAGTGAGGTGATGGGCAGAGAACTGTGGGGCAATGGTTTGGCTACATCATCATTTCTCTCTCCCTTCATCCTGCCAAATCTGTATATTCACACCACCACCCTAGCATCTGAACACCTTGATATCAGAGTGCTTGTAAAAGTGATGCCTGCGCTGTGACTCAGTGCTTTCTGCTGGCTCCTTTCAGGGTAGGCAGAGCTCTAGCCAAGACAAGATCCAAACGGGTAGCCGTGTTAGCCTAGTTCAGCAAAACAAACAAGGAGTCATGTAGCACTTTTAGGGTACGTTCACACTGGAGCCTTAGGTCATCTTAAGGATGGTGAAGTTGACCTAAAAACCACTGCGTCTACACTGGGCGCTTATTAAGTCAACTTAAGCAGTTCCTTAGGTTGACTTAATAACACCGCCTCTGAAGGTCGACTTAACGCTTAGGTCGACCGTATTAAGTCAAATTAAGCCAGTGTAGGTGGGGTGTGCCCTTAAGTCAACCTAATTGGCCTCCAGGCCCCAGTGCAATGTGGGACAGCTACCCATAATGCACCACTCCTCTATCGACCTAACACCTGCCAGTGTGGACACTGGCAGTCAACTGGAGTTTTCAGTGTGGACTCTCTAAGTTGACTTAAGAAGGTTGACTTTAAGTCGAAGTTGACCTTGTTAAGTCGACTTAACAGAGTCTCCAGTGTAGATGTACCCTTAAAGATTAACAAATTTATTTATCACATGAGCTTTCATAGGAGAAAATCTCACTTCATTAGATGCTTTGATGGGGAACTTACAGAATGGGAGGAAATTAAAAGCAGGGACATGTATGACATAGGACCAGGTCAGGCTATAACAGCAAATCAAAGTAGATGTTAAGATTCAAATACTGAGTAACAGCATATAGAGGAAGGTGAGGTCAAACCACCTGTAGCAATGAGAAAAAAATCCATACTCCCTATTTATCCCTGAGGCAACAGAGTCAAATTTTCATATAAATTCCAGTTCTGTAGTTTCTCTTTGAAGCTGCAATTTGTTATTCATTTGTTTGAGTACAGCTATTAACAAGTCATCAATAGAGTGAGCAGGGAGATTGAAGTGTTCCCCTGACTTATATCCATTTATTCTTTTGTATAGAAGCTGTCCTGTTTGTGTTTGTGTGTATATAATATAGCCAAGACAGATATTTTCCATGGAGCTGTGGATGATGAGGCACAACTATAGTACAACTATGGGCCAGACTCTGATCTCCATTACACTGCTGTGAACGTAAGGGTAAATTCAAAGAAATTACTCAAGATTTAGTGTGGTGTACCTGAGTGGTCTCAAATGTACTGACGTACATCATAAAACACTGAGGTAATGTATTTGGCATTTTATAAAATTCATGCAAATAGTGGCAAATGTTTATGATGACCTGGGATACTTAAAACCAACTCAAACTGCATTTAAATCACTTTACCAGTATTTCATTTAAATACTAGAATGGTTCATATTTGCTCTGATATATAGTAGGCCAGATTTTGAGCCGATATCACTTTCACTCCCGCAGGCCATGCAATTTTCCCCTAAAGAGAACATTCATCCAGTTGAAAAGAATGAATGAACACATTGGTCAAAGAATATTGTAAACCAGGGAATAATTTCCATTTACTTTGGTAACAGTCACAAGCAGCTTCTTGAAAGTGAGTATTTTTATATACGTATATATTCTCCAGATTTTACTTTCTTATTCAGGGTTGCACAGCTTCAAGTGCCTCATTAAAGACTACAGAATTTGCATGATTTTAAGGATTTTAAATCCATGGCACGCCTACATCTTGAATACTACCCGCAGATCTGATTGACCCATTTCAAGAAAGATATATTGGAATTGAAAAACATACAGAAAAGGGCAACAAAAATGTTTAGGGACATTGCAAAGCTGCCATCTGAAGAGAGATTAGTACAGCTGGATTTTCAGCTTGGAAAAGGGGGGAATATGATAGAGTTTTATAAAATCATGACTGGTGTGGAGAAAGTAAATAAGGAAGTGTTATTTACTCTTCATAACACAAGAGCTAGGGGTCGCCAAATGAAATTAATATGCAGGTTTAAACTGAACAAAAGGAAGTATTTCTTCACACAAAGCAGTCAACCTATGGAACTCCTTGCCAGAGGATGTTGTGAAGGCCAAGACTATAACAGGGTCCAAAAAAGCATGTAAGTATTTCACAGCAAATACATTTTTCTCTGATTTTTCCATAAGTTTCTTAAAGACAATAGTTGCAGGAGTATTTTCATAATTCACATACAGTTATTATACAGTACAACTGCAAATGTCACATAAAAGATGTCTACCTACAATAGGAAACTTCATTTTATACCATTAATACTTTTAAAAAGTCCAATAGAAAATACTAAATTAACTTCAGGACAGATTGTGCCATGTTTACATACAAGCGTATGTATAGGAATGGTGGGAAGGCAGAAATAAGGAACCTCCTCTCATGTGCCTCATCACAGTTCCACACCTGCCCTCCAGAATGCTGACCCCACAGCCTAGTACGATATTGCTGCACCCCCTATAGAGTGCTACAGTGGATACACAAACAAAGCACATAAAGCCCAAGTTCAATCTGGTTCTAGGTTACATTACACAAGCTGATGGATGTTAACAGCAATCCTTGCTGTTCTCACAAGCTGATACTTCTGTCTCTTCTCTGAAACCCAGTTCACCATAAATTTCTGGATGATACTGAAAATATTTTGCCTGGAAACAGATAAAATAAATTATACAGAAGCCCAATTCTTCAACTTGCACTCATGTGAGAGAACCCCACTGGCTTCAGTGGACTATCTGTGTGAGTCCCTGCTGCTCAATGTGAGTAACGGCAGAAAGGAGCTTCAAATTAGCAAAAACCAACTGCAGGGAAGAAAAGATATATTTTAAGCTGCTGTTGTGAGGTAGGAGGACTCTCGTTGATTACGTGATTACATATGCATGCATTTCTATGCAGCCTATATGTTTATTTAGCTTCTCTCCATTAATGTCAAGAATTTCTTAGCAATACACAGCCGTGCCATGCTGTAGGACAAGGAGCAATATTTATGGCAGTGGTGAATAGAGAGAAGGCTGCATAATTAAGTGTCATAACTGCTTTAAAAAAAGAATTCCTAGATTAATTTGTCGGCTATGTTTGCTGTGCAAGCACAGTGCTCCAAAACCAATAAGCACTACATATGTCATGTCCTAGGCTTCTATAATGAAATTTCACCATTGCATTTAGTTGTCCCAGATCTTTATTGATGGCTATTATGGATTATCCTGTTATAACCACAACAGAGAGGAATAATTTTGTCTACTGCCTTAGAAAACTACTTGTGCTTTCAAACAAAAAAAATCAAATTATCCTGCTGAGCTTCTATTCACATTTTAAACTGGAAACAATAATATTAAACATTTATTCTGAATTTAGAGTTGCCTTTTGATTGAACTTGTCTCCATTTTAAAATGGACATGGGTTGACCTGTCTTTTCCACATTGTCCCGTTTCTGGTGGTGAACTAGATTTTATTTGAACAATTGACTATTCATTTTAATCAACCCTCATGTTCGACTATCTTAACATCATTTAGACTATTCTAACTGGAAAGTCAGTACCTCAGATAACTTTCATATGGAGTAATGATTGGAATTATCAAACTAAATGCATCTCCTACTATATAATAAAGAGCAGAGGGCAAGGGTGGAATTCTACTGTGGCAAAGTAATGAGCCTTCTATTTGGAGGTTTTCAGGAAGGATATTTCTTTGCCTTTTAAAGTCTCTATGCCATTGTTACATTCCCTTTTGCAAACTGGACAGTATTTCACTGTCACCCAATCCCCCACTCCTCAGACTTTAAGGTCAGAAGGGACCAGTACGATCATCTAGTCTGACCTCCTGCAAAATGCAGGCCTCAAGATCTCACCCACCCACTCCAGCAATAGGCCACCAACCTATGACTGAGTTATTTACCTCCTTAAATCATGATTTAAGGACTTTAAGATACAGAGAATTCACCGGTAGGTGAGCCATGCCCTGTGCTACAGAGGAAGCATCTCACTCTCTTTCACTCTGTGAACACCCACTCCTGGGCAGCTCATGGCCAGCCACCAGCAAGCAAGTTGCCATCCACCCCAGTGAGTGAATGCCTCTAGCTGGCCACTCCTGGGATTATAAAATGGCTTGACCCCCAGCAATATCCCCAGTCTCAGATGCAATCCTGGGCTATGTCTACACTTGCAAGTTAGGTCGACTTAAGGAGGCTTCATTTGACCTAACTTAGTCCCCATCCAGACCAGGCTTTCATTAAGTCGACTTAAGAAATTCCTTAAGTCAACTTAATGAAAGCTTAAGTCGACTTAATAAGATCTGCAGGGTAGGTTGACCTAACCCTCCTTAGGTCGACCTAAACACAGTGTGGATGCTTAAGTCCACTTTGTTAAGTCGACCTAAGGGCAGTTAGGTCGACTTAACAAAGTGGACTAAGTCCACACCACTTTGTTAAGTCGACTTAATAAGGTCGACTTTAAGTCGATTTAAAGTTGACCTTAATAAGTCGACCTAACTTTTTCTAGAGTAAACATAGCCCTAGGAACTGCTATGTTACAATGTTCAGTGCTGCCCACTGTACTCTGCAAGCTCATATACATTTTCCAATTAATCAAAGAAACAGATATGCACCAAATCCGTCATTTTAGATGAAGTCTGTACATACCCGAACCACAAACACTGCTTTAGATAGAACAAACAAGTAAGCTTATGTACAGAGATTTTAAGTGATTGTAAGTCAGAGGAATATAAATCGGATTTAATCAAAAGTAAATTAAAAAAAGGGCAAATCGTGTTGTAAACTAAACCTGACACTTCAGCAGCCTTACCGTCTCGAGATGATTCTCACCACAGGCTGGTTGTCAGCCTCCAACCAGGCTCTTCTCCTATGGACAGTCTTGATGTTGTCTTGTAGATGGATTGCAAGAAAGAGGCCTTGGTACCAAATGTTCCCTCTATTTCAAATATCTCTGTGCCCCCCAACCCTTCAGGGCAGGGCCGTCCCTGGGGGGGACGACTAACGTTGCAATCGCCCCGGGTCCCGCGGTTATGCGGACCCCGCACTGTCCTGCTCCCAGCGGGGCAGTGTGCAGCCTGCACTGCGGCGCCCCTACGGCCACACTCTTCCCTGCTCCCCGCTGTCTTCGGCAGGGAGCCAAAGGCAGCGGGGCAGGCAGGGAGCACTAAGCCCGGCCCCTGGGCTAGCTCTCCCTGCCCCCAGGGCGGAGCAGGCAGGCCAAGGACAGAGAAGGTGGCTGGTACCCACCTCTGGGCCAGCCTGCCCCATGCAGCTAGGGCCAGCCCTCACCGCTGCCGCTGGCCTCGGGTCCCCGGCTGGGGCACCAACCGCAGTTGCAGCAGCCGGGGTACTGGCTGCGGCTGGCTCCCCCCACTGGTGCCCCCCTTTCTAGGGCCGGAGCCGGCTCCTGGCCGGCAGCCTCAGGTTCCCTGCCCGGGCTGGCTCCCTGGGGGGGGTGGAGTGGCCCAACTCCCCTCCTGCTTGGGGGCCGGGGCCCCACCTAGGCCAGTTGGCCCTGGGCCCCGCTTCCCCAACGGGACAGCGCTGCTTCAGGGTCTGGTTACCAACAGTATTCCTGCTTGGTCTTCTCCATGTCCAGGATCGAGGATCATCCGTTTATCAAATGATTAGGTTAGTGCACTGATCCTGGAAGAGCTGGGCTGTTTTATGCAAGCCTTACTGAGGTGTGAACTACTGCTGTTTTTGGTGTAGCTCATCCATAAAACATGAGACACATATTGTGAAATATTATATAGCAGCGCTTCATACCCACACATATGACGTTGCAAGGAACATGCTAGTATAACAGCAATGTTCAGTATGTCATGAGCATTCAAAAACACTTTCCTTGATGCATTTTGCATTAAACAATATAAAGTTACATTATAAGGGTGAACAAGAATGATACACTACCACACCATAAGGGTGTACACAGAGTACATTGTGTCACAGCCATGTTATATCACACTGCTTTGCGATCTTTAAAATAATTCAGGAGGGGTTTTCAAAACAAGTCAGGAGGGAAGGTTTTCTCTGAAGTGTGCAGTGAGGTGAGATAGATTATTCAGTCACTGAGGTGGCAGAAAATCCAGACTCAGTCTTCCACATCTTACTTTCTGTTACACACCACACTATGGCTTGGGAGCAAACAGCTGTTATGCCAATCCAGTTTCACGTCCTTACTATATAATTTACTTTTACATAAAGTAGTGTTATTTTTTTCTGTATGACCACAGAAGACATGCCTTTTCACTGGTAGAGATCTTCCACCAGCTTTTTCCCTGCCTAATAAATGGTTTATGCTTTTTGTCTGACTGGGCAACAGGCATTTATGTGGTAAACAGGGATGTTTTCAGCATCCAAAATTTCCTGGGAATTCTTACCCCTAGGAAATAATTCATTGGCTCAGACAGATGAAAGGTGAGGAGAGAATGCCAAGCTGATGGGGCTACAAAAGTGCCAGAGTGAATCCCAAAGGGCCTGCCACCTTACACATCCCAATTAGCACTTAAGCACTAAAGTAGTTCCACTGACTTCAAAGAGAGTTTGACAACGTCAGGACTTCTGGATTCGGCCCATTAGGAATCAATTCTGGCAATATTACAAAGAAGGGAATAGACAAGGGAAGTTGAAAGAGGAAAAAGTATACTCAGGAACCTGGGAAATAATACAAGTATGAGGATGATGTCAATGTATTAATTTAGATGGAATACAGGGGCCCAAAGATATTAACATAACTGTTACTGTCCAACATCAAACTGTTTTAAACAAGGCTGAGAGTTTGCTTAGCACCATAACAAACAAGCCATTAAGAACATTTTTAGCCTTTCATTGAAGATACAGAAAGGAAGGAAAACAATTGAAGTATTTGAAATGTAAAACAAATAAAAATTTTCATTTTCACAACATCCCTTATTCCCTTAGTCTTTAATTGGAGAGAGATTTAAAAGGAACCAACTAGGCACTGTTTTTAGTTGCCTCTTCCTGGTTATAAGCTTACTGCAGTGTTGCAAAATATTCAGTCTTGGCCAGCTAAACCAGATGTTTATTAAACAAATGGAAAGAGGAGGGGGACAGCAAAGACAAGAAATAACAGGGGAGGGAAAACTGACACATAGGGAGACACAGAGTCTCATTTCCTAGTTGGTATTCCTGATTTAGTTGGATCTTGTGGAGGAGGTGATGTCATCTGGACCCCTTTCCTTGCCTCCATACAGTCAGGATGTCTCTCAGTATTAGGACAAAGAAGGGCTGAAGTTCAGGAGACAGTGGTGGTGGCAGTCAAGATGGTGAGGCTTGCTCCAGTAGCCATTGTTTCTCCTGTAAGTCTCTTTTGTAAAGGACTGCTAAAGGGAGTGATGGGTGGAATAGCCCACCAATTAGTCCTAGTTTCTAACACACCAATTTTGGTTTATTGGTTTCTGGTTCCACACTTTTCTTGTTTAGACAATCCTTATATCAGTTATATCAGTAGGCCTTTCTGTTTGGACTAATTCAATCTCTCTCCCATTCATGCTTTTTTCTCATCAACATTTGGTGTTATAGGTTATTTTGACACCTTTAGAAGCTGTACTCACTCTTTACAGTTGAGTTCAGTAATTAGGGTAAATTTGTGGGCTCACTTATCGCAACAATTCTTGGAGTAGCAAGTTGCAACCATCAATTGAAATTACATGTGATTAAATGGGGTAATAAACAAACTATGGAACTAGTGACCATAATACAATAGCATTCAACATCCCTGTGGGGGGAAGAACACCTCAACAGCCCAACACTGTGGCATTTAATTTCAAAAGGGGGAACTATACAAAAATGAGGGGGATAGTTAAACAAAAGCTAAAAGGTATAGTGACTAAAATGAAATCCCCGAAAACTGCATGGGCGCTTTTTAAAGACACCATAATAGAGGCCCAACTTCAGTGTATACCCCAAATTAAGAAACACTGTAAAAAAACTAAAAAAGAGCCACCATGGCTCAACAACCATGTAAAAGAAGCACTGAGAGGTAAAAAGACTTCCTTTAAAAAGTGGAAGTCAAATCCTAGTGAGGCAAATAGAAAGGTGCACAAACAGTGCCAGCTTAAGTGCAAGAGTGTAATAAGAAAAGCCAAAGAGGAGTTTGAAGAACGGCTAGCCAAAAACTCCAAAGGTAATAACAAAATGTTTTTTAAGTATATCAGAAGCAGGAAGCCTGTCAAACAACCAGTGGGGTCCCTTGATGATGATAATACAAAAGGAGCGCTTAAAGATGATAGAGTCATTGCGGAGAAACTAAATGGATTCTTTGCTTCGGTTTTTACGGCTGAAGATGTTAGTGAGATTCCCAAACCTGAGCCGGCTTTTGTAGGTGACAGATCTGAGGAACTGTCACAGATTGAAGTGTCACTAGAGGAAGTTTTGGAATTAATTGATAAACTCAACATTAACAAGTCACCGGGACCAGATGGCATTCACCCAAGAGTTCTGAAAGAACTCAAATGTGAAGTCGCGGAACTATTAACTAAGATTTGTAACCTGTCCCTTAAAATGGCTTCGGTACCCAAAGACTGGAAGTTAGCTAATGTAACGCCAATATTTAAAAAGGGCCCTAGAGGGGATCCCGGCAATTACAGACCGGTAAGTCTAACGTCGGTACCGGGCAAATTAGTTGAAACAATAGTTAAGAATAAAATTGTCAGTCACATAGAAAAACATAAACTGTTGAGCAATAGCCAACATGGTTTCTGTAAGGGGAAATCATGTCTTACTAATCTATTAGAGTTCTTTGAAGGGGTCAACAAACATGTGGACAGGGGGGATCCTGTGGACATAGTGTACTTAGATTTCCAGAAAGCCTTTGACAAGGTCCCTCACCAAAGGCTGTTACGTAAGTTAAGTTGTCATGGGATAAAAGGGAAGGTCCTTTCATGGATTGAGAACTGGTTAAAAGACAGGGAACAAAGGGTAGGAATAAATGGTAAATTCTCAGATTGGAAAAGGGTAGCTAGTGGTGTTCCCCAAGGGTCGGTCCTAGGACCAGTCCTATTCAATTTATTCATAAATGATCTGGAGAAAGGGGTAAACAGTGAGGTGGCTAAGTTTGCAGATGATACTAAACTACTCAAGATAGTCAAGACCAAAGCAGATTGTGAAGAACTTCAAAAAGATCTCACAAAACTAAGTGATTGGGCAACCAAATGGCAAATGAAATTTAATGTGGATAAGTGTAAAGTAATGCACATTGGAAAAAATAACCCCAACTATACCTATAATATGATGGGGGCTAATTTGGCTACAACGAGTCAAGAAAAAGATCTTGGAGTCATTGTGGATAGTTCTCTGAAGATGTCCATACAGTGTGCGGAGGCGGTCAAAAAAAGCAAACAGGATGTTACAAATCATTAAAAAGGGGATAGAAAATAAGACTGCAAATGTATTATTGCCCTTATATAAATCCATGGTACGCCCACATCTCGAATACTGTGTACTGATGTGGTCTCCTCATCTCAAAAAAGATATTCTAGCACTAGAAAAGGTTCAGAAAAGGGCAACTAAAATGATTAGGGATTTGGAGAGTGTCTCGTATGAGGAATGATTAAAAAGGCTAGGCCTCTTCAGCTTGGAAAAGAGGAGACTGAGGGGGGACATGATAGAAGTATATAAAATTATGACTGATGTGGAAAAAGTGGACAAGGAAAAGTTGTTTACTTACTCCCATAATACAAGAACCAGGGGTCACCAAATGAAACTGATAGGTAGCAGGTTCAAAACAAATAAAAGGAAGTTCTTCTTCACACAACGCACAGTCAACTTGTGGAACTCCTTACCTGAGGAGGTTGTGAAGGCTGGGACTATAACAATATTTAAAAGGGAACTGGATAATTTCATGGTGGCTAAGTCCATAAATGGCTATTAGCCAGAAAGGGGTTAAGAATGGTGTCCCTAGCCTCTGTTTATCAGAGGATGGAGACGGATGGCAGGAGAGTGATCACTTGATCATTGCCTGTTAGGTTCACTCCCTCTGGGGCACCTGGCACTGGCCACTGTCGGTAGACAGATACTGGGCTGGATGGACCTCTGGTCTGACCCAGTACGGCCTTTCCTATGTTCCTATCTTAGTTTAATACAACACAGAAAAGTTCAGTACTGAGCTGTACAAGCTAGTGGAACTGATCTGCAAAGCGTGTAGGCAGAGTTTAAAATAAAAAAAAAAAGCAGAGACAGAAAAAGGCAGTGAAGAGTCCAGATAAGAATTAAGCTACAAATGCACTCAGAGAAGCAGTTGTAAAAGAATTAATGGGTCTTGAAGGGAGCGAAGTGGAAGGTTTCTAGAGGGCAAAGGAACAGCTGGAGCATGAAACTGCAGTACTGAGGAGGCCTGGAGATGAGTGAATGGGTTTGGTCCAGCTATACCTGGCCTCCCTGATGGTGAATCTTTTTCTAGTATACTACCTGTCAGAGTCAATCAAACTCCACCAGTTGCAAGAGATGAAGTCCAAACCCAAAACACATCGAGTTCCTCATATACAGGTACACAGTAGTTACTTTTCTAATCTGAGCGACTCTGGTCTGTGAAACTGAGTAGGCCAAGACAGCAGTACCAGAAGGCCGGGTTCTATATCTAGGTGTTCACAAACAATGACACAACACCACTCGGCTCAAGCCCCAGTCTCCTGGGAAAATACACACTGCTCCTCGGGTGCCCCTCTCACAAGCACAAGTCTGAGTAAGGCACATAAGACTTTTAATAGAGACTATATAAAGGCAATATCAAAATGCAGCAGTGATTGGGATACAGTGCAAAGCAGGATTCCCACAAAACCCAACAGACAGAACTCAGTTTACCCCAGTGTACACAGAGTGTGTCCTTCACTTCTTCATTACCCCCATACTGACCATCAAAGTTTTAGTGTCCACCTCTAAAAGGGTGGGGGGCCTCAGCCTCACCTCCAATTATGTTCTGTCACCTCAGGATCTGCTCACACCACCTGCTGGCCACTGGCTCCACCTGCTGGTCACACCTGCTGTCCATTAGCACCTCCCACTGGCCCCACCTGCTGGTCACACTCACCATCTGCTAGCATCACCCACTGGCTGCTGGTCCACTAGCACCAGCCACTGGTCATGCCCACCGTCTGCTGTCCCCAATCTTCTGCTTTAGCTCAGTCAGCTTCCAGGAATTTCAGCTCTTAGAGAACTTTTCACCTCCCTGCTGATTTCAGCTCAATCAAATTACCCAAAGAAGACTCCACAAGGAACCTTTAAGTCTATTCTTTAACAATGAACAGAAAGATAGCTGTTTGCCTCAGGCATAGCTCTAGCAAAGCTAATGCTCACACCCCTTCCCATCTAGCATAACAACACTGAAAACTAGGGCTGCTCACTTCTCCAAGTTCTCTGTTGCTAATGGTGACTTTTCCATCAGCTTCTCAGTATAACAGACACACAATCAAAGGGTAGCTTTTCATGAAAAGACAATATTTCATTTCCTCCTTCTGCTAAAACACCAGGTTCAGAGGCTGTGAATCAGCCAAACATACCATTTCCCATCATTCCCAGGCCCTGGGTGAAATTATGCTGAGTATCATGCAAATACAAAGCCTAGGCAAATCAGTTGCCCCCCTCCCTGCTTAGCTGCTAAGCGAGAGAGGTGCTCAGATTCTTAACCTTGCTTACATCTAAATTAAAATCTTGCAAGGAAAACAATACCTGCATACATGTTTGTGTATCAGTGGTTATTTCACCACCACAATTGCCATAATATATTAAAATGTTAACATGGAAACAAAGGATAAAGCTTAATATTGCATACCACACCAGTTAGGTTGAAAAGGTCTACTGATATAAGATGGTGCAGAGACACTTAATCAGAATGGCTATGTCTAGACTTACTAAAATTAGTTTGAATTAGTTAGTTCAAACTAACCAATTTGAACTAATTTTAGTTAGTTCAAATTCATGGCCACACTGGAATGTTAGTTCGAACTAAGCAAGCACTTGCTTAGTTCGAATTAGCAATTCCCATTAATTTCAATGGCTGGTTAATTCGAACTAAGAAATTAGTTTGAATTAACATGGCCACATTGGTTAATTCGAACTAGTTAGTTCGAATTAACCCCTTAGTTCGAATACCCTATTCCAATTTATTAGTTTGAATTAAGGAAGCCCTTAATTCGGACTAACTAAAGTCTAGTGTAGCCATGGTTTTAGTTAGTTCGAATTAAGCCTCCTTAATTTGAACTAACTTGCCAGTGTAGACATAGCCAATGTGCCTGGTTTTGTGAGTTCATGTCAAAATCTTAATTAGCTTTAATATTTTACTATTTTTTTCCATTCATAATACAAAATGTTCATCTTGAAGTCTTTTCAGCTGAAATTTTAACAGAGCTCTTTACTGCCTAATTCACTTCCTCTATGATCCTATTATGCCTGGAAGCATTTCACACAATTTCCCAGTCCCTGTTAGCATACTGCCTTGTTAACTCAGAGTTTTATTTCTAGTGGGTTGTTTGTTCATGGTTTGTGCTTACAATCTAGCTCAGTCTGATTGTCAATTGAGTTGAAAGTCTCCACTGTTCCTCTTTTAGCTGTGAAACTGCTACTTTATTCTCTTCAACAACTTCTTCCGTATTATTTCATCTTCAGCTTTGCCTAATGCTTTGTACCAATTTCACAATCCCCACAGATATTATTACTTTGTGGCTTCACATTAGATGGTGAGCAACTTTTCTCTTTTTGACAACCTTCTACTTAACTTTCAACAATGCCATTAGGAGTTAGTGATCACTGCCAATATCATTTTTATGGCACACTTTCATATCTTACATTGACTTCCAATTTTTCCTTTTCTTCTGAACTAAGTTATACTGCAAAGTGTGTATTGATTTATGGGGAATTACGACTAAAAGTAAGTAACGTTTGTGTGTGTGTGGATTGCTTCTATAAAAGAACTTTATGTACTATGTCCTATCTGAGGAGTCCATTCAGAGATGCTTCGTACTCCAAGAAGAGGAAAGGAAATATGTGTTGTATTGCCTTCATTAAGGCCCTTGAAACTGTACACTATGATGGAGCAGAACTGCCTCCTTTGTTCCTGGAATCCAATGGATGTGTGTCTTGTCCTTGATAACATTTTAATTAAATACAAAAAAATGTGTTCAGCAAGATCACTGTTTTATGATTGCGTCCCTCTCACCCCTCCCAAAGGCGTTGTGATGCTTGCAGAACACATGCCAGTTCATCTGAAGGCTTCAGGCCTCAATCAAAATGGACAAATTTATTGCAGTCTAGCTCACCTATGTGTTGGCATGGTTAAGATGAGTATTGCATGTATCTGTGTTTAATGTTTAGACCGGGGGTTGGCAACCCAAATGATAAGAGCCATTTTTAAAAAGTTCTTCAATAACCAAGTGTTTGGAGAGCCAGAATGGGTGGGTGTAGCCTCCTGGTGGAAGGGTGGGGGGAACTGGGATCTGGGTCAGGGTGCCTGCTGCATGGTCCCATAGACTCATACAATCTAACATCAGAAGAGACCAGTAGGATCATCTAGTCTGACCTGCACAATGCAGGCCACAAAACCTCACCCACCTGCAATAAGCCTCTAACCAATGACTGAGTTATTAAAGTCCTCAAATCATGATTTAAAGGCTTTAAGATACAGAGACTCCACCAGCAAGTGAGCCATTCCCAATGCTACAGAGGAAGGCAAAAAACCCCCAGAGCTCTAGCCAACCTGTCCCGGGGGAAATTCCTTCCCAATCCCAAATATGGTGATCAGTCAAACCCTGAACATGTGGGCGAGTGTCACCAGCCAGTCACCCAAGAAAGAATTCTCAGTAACAACTCAGAACCCACGCTGTAATAACTCATCTACCCTCCCTTCTTAGGCCCTGGCATATCCATTACCAGTAGTCAAAGATCCTGGAATTGCAAGGGAAGCTACTGCTGCAGGGTCCCCCACTGCCGGGGTGTGGGGCCTCAGTGGTAGGGAGGGGCCCAGAGCACAATAGGCCAGCTCAAGAGCTGCAGGCAGCTCCAGAGCCACAGGTTGCAGACCCCTGGTTTAGACTTTATGAAACATTTGTAAATTGCTGCATGTATTACTTATTACTACTTATAATGTCTATTGCATGTCATAAGATAATACTTAATGTGTGTGTCATACTGTAAAATGTTTGTTCTATATAACTCACCAAACAGGAAAAACACTTTAGCTAATGAAAAATGGTGATTTCTTACAAAAGGTTTTATCTCCTGCCTATCAGGAAGGACTACTGAATCCAAATAGAACACTGTGGGACATCATACCAATAAAGAGGCTACATGCAGAAAGGCTCATCTCATCAACTTAAATTCTGGAAGAAGGAAGTAAAACTAGATGACAAGAAAATGTTTCATCTTTCTCGCTCTGCTGTTTGGCCTCTCACACTCAGCTTTTCACACTGTTTTAAAATGTACTAGATCAAATTCTACTTTCAGAAACAGGCAAGAAATCTCATTGTATTAAGAGGGACAGGACTGCAGAACTGCACAGGGCTGCAGCTAAGGAACAGGAGCAGAGGACCTCAGGGTTAACATGGATTAATCCTAAAAGACGTTCAGTGCTGACAAGTTCCAGAGGGGTAGCCGTGTTAGTCTAGTTTAGAAAACAAACAAGGAGTCCCGTGGCTCTTTTAAAGACTAACAAACATATTAGTATAACTATCACCTTTGGAACCACAGACTGTTAGTCATTTGTGCATATAATTATGTTGCCTGCTTTAACCTGTAAATAGCTCATTTCTTTTTCCCTAGTTAATAAATCGTTAGTTACCTATGGCATTGGGTACAAGCATTGTCTTTGATGTGAGATCTAAGGTACAAATTAACCTGGGGTAAGCAACTGGTCTCTTAGGACTGGAAGTAACCTGAATCTTTAGTGATCTTTGGTGTACAGCAACTAACTATTGCTTAGTTCAGCTTGCTTGGGTGCAGAGACTGACGGGAATGCCCAAGGGGACTGTCTGTGACTCCACGGTAAGACTGTTATAGTGCTTTAAGAATTCATACATTTTACTGGGTGTGACATTCTGCACCCCACTTACAGCTTTGGGGTGTGATCAATGTATCATTCAGGTTCACCCTTACAGTGTAACTGTGTATGGTCCAATGCAAAGGATGTCACATACGGTGTTTTTGAAATGTTCATGATATACTGAACATTACTATTATGGCAGCATGTTTCCTGTAACATCAGACATATGTACAGATATGAAACTCTGCTAGGTCCTGATTCCAATTGAAACACTGAGCTGTGGTTTCATGCCCCACAGGGCCCGCATACAGGAACAGCGGATTAACCTAAGCAACTTGGCTCAAGAGGGAAAGATCATGCCCATTGTTAAGTCATGGATGATCACGTGACTTCAGGGGCGTTGAAGAAACTGGTTAAGAGAAAGAGAAACCTTGGTCTGGGGCTTTATCTGAAATCCATCTTCTATGCAACATTTAGGACTGGAAACCTTCCTACAGCGTGGGAAGAATCTGACTGAAAAAATCTTCAGCAGCCAAACCTGTGTGGTAAGCTGAACATAAACTTAAAAAATGAGAGTTTAGGATAAGAGTTTTCAGTTCTTTGAGTGTGGTTATCTCCTTGACTGAATAATCATTTGATTTTATGTTAATTTGATTTATATTCACTTAAGATCTTTGCTGAGAGTGACAGAGCTGGTGCATATTGATTTCTCCAATAAACTGATGGACAAGTGTAGCTGAGCTTGCAGGGTGTGATATACCTCAAGATGGAATATCTCAGGGTTGCCTTTGGGACTGGAGGTGTTGGCTGGGGTCTATTCCATGAGTGGCTAGTGAGAGTGCTCTTCCATTGGGTGAGAGATCAATTACACGGTGGAGGCTGGGTGTGAGGTGACTCAAGAGTGAGGATTCACACAATAAGGTGGGATAAATGAGGGTCCTGGAGTGGAGAATTGGGGTGACAGAGCAGCACGCCAGTCCAGACTGCAGGAGGAGAATATCACATGGGATTGGTGAAATCTAATTATAGACCATAGAAGCAGTTTGGGGTCTCTGCCCTGAGGATGACACTCATGGTCATGCATAAGGCTACAATTTTGGCACAGGTATTTTTATTAAATGTCTGAGACAGGTTGGGGGCAGTAAACAGTAGATCATAGATTCATTGAAGCTGAAGCTGGAGTCCTCACCGCCTGGGGCTGAATTTTGGAATTTTCAAGAAGTCATAGAGAGCTCGTAAAATGGAATCCATGACCTCTGTGACAGATTCGTAGCCTTAGTCATGAGCCACTCTAGACAGCGTGACAGACATAGTAACAAATGATCAGATTTTCCCAATGGTTGTTATAACAGTTTGCTAAAGTTTACTTCCCCTTTGTCTTAATCATCACTGGACTCATAGCACTGAATAATAAGCACTTTCTTCACCACTGTCCATTCATCAGATGGATTTTCATTCTAATTTTTTTGTTCTCTCTTTCTCTGGATGTCAAAAGCTCTGTCATTGGGCACAACAACAAAAAATATACTATAATCAGTCTGTCAGATCTTGTACATGCTATATATTATGGGGAGGGGATAGAGTTGCATCTGCATTCTTAGAGACTGGACCTATTCTCCCACTCTAGAACCCTTCCAAATCCCTAGAAGAGGTCAATTTCATTTCAAATTTTGTATGTGTGGTCCAAAGTCAGAAAAAAAATGTTTTGAGGAAATTTGGATAACACATTTTTATTTGCATAGAACTTTTTAATAAAATAGGGTTTAAACGTGTTTGAATCTTCTCATGGGAGTTGGGGGAAGGGAGAGGGGAACAAAACAGCTGGTCCTAAAAACTTCAAAAAAAAGGTTTCTCTAATGAGATTCTGGTGAGCTCTAGTAGATAGGAAGAGTTCTGAAAAAGTAAAGCCTCATTAGGGAAACTATTAGGATAGTCAGAACAGCTCTGAGGTTTCCAGTACACTTTTTAATGTGCCAGATAACTGGTGGAATCATAAACTTTCATGAAAGGATCAAAGTCTCTAGACTTTTTTCTTTTTGAGATTGCCTTCAAAACATAGAGAGACTGCCAGGATGTTTTGTCACAGTTTTTGAAAATGATAGTAAAGTTACAACCTCCTGCTCTTCCAAGAATTCTTGCCAGCTGCGCTCCTGCCTGTTGCTTTTGCATAGAGGTAGAAAATGACACACCAGTTCACAGTATCCCTTCCTTATGACTCGCAGAAGAGGAGCAGCACCCCTGGAACTGTCATTTCTGATACACTCCCTTCAGGACTCTTCTCTAGCATCTGGTAGCTGTTTGGAAGAGTCATCAGGAGGATCCATGACTTCATCTTCCCTCCCTATGTGATTATCCCAATACACCTTCCCCCACTCTTCTCTGGAAAAACAAAGTCCCTTTCAGAAGGGTGCCTTCTAAAGCAGTGCTGGTGTCAGGGAGACTCTGGGAAATGGGCTCTCCTCTGAGTCATTTGATAGGAAGTGGGTTTCCCACGAATCTTCAGGTCACAGAGCGTGACAGAGTCTATTTTCTCCTCTCCTCAGGAGCAGCCTTTGTTTTTTCCCCCAGAGACAGCTGGCTATAGATGGCTATGTATTTCAAACTGACAAAATCTTCAATCCACCTTTTGCATGCTATGAAGAACCACAAACGGAGTAGCAGCACACAGGCACAATCAGAATGGACAGTACTTCAATTCCATAATGGGATCTGGATGAACCATGGTCTTCTCAACAATGGAGGTACTTTTGAAAGCCAGTAAAGGTCAGCCTTGCCAACTGGCTACCAAAATTTCCATGGTGGAAAGGAGTAAGAGTGATGTTCTCCTGTACAACATTCCTTCCTCAGTGAAAGAGCTCCTATGTCAAAAGCTAAATGTTTCCTAGCTTTAATGAGTGCATAGTAGCTAAGCAGTGACATTTGCCTCCATAGGCATGTCAGTGGCAGTATCCAGTCTATTGCTTTTCACACTGTTTTAAACTGTACTAGATCAAATTCTACTGTCAGAAATAGACAAGAAATTTCATTATCTTAAGAGGGATGGCACACATGTAACCAAGGGGAAAAAATTCAACTCCTTACATGAGAGATGCTATTGTAAACTAAAATTCACAGTATTCTGCTTCAAAGGCTGAGCTCAGCAAAGAGAGCAAATGGAGTTTGTGGCAGGTTAGTCAAGTTTAAAATGAACAGAAAATAGGAACCACTATATTCTGCATTCACATTTAGTTATTTAGAATATTTTTCCAAATATTTTTTTTCTTTGGATAATTAGTTCAGCCATCCCTGTATGAAGCAGGGGGGCTTTAAATGGAATGATTGTTATGGTGCTATTACAAATAAGCTTTCTACAGCAAACAAGAATCTATTGAGCCAAATTCTGAGGTGAAAACCTGGGGTTATTTCTCAGTTTTTACTCAAGCAATCATTCCTTTACAGGGGTGCCATTTAGGGAAGGACGGGGATGGAGTTTTGTACTGGAGGTCTGCTCCGGTAGCATACTTTAGACCCAGGTAGAGCCAGGGGTGTCACTGCCCCCAAAATAGGTTTGGGGCCCGGGCCTGGACCTACCCCTGAGAGAACCATGGGCCCAATCCATCCCCCAGGTCCCCAGCCAGGGCTTGGATCCAGCTCCTATTGCCACTGGCCTTCGACCCAGCCCCAAGAGGGGCCACATTGGACCGCCACCGGCGGCCAGGTCCCCAGTACACAGCCCTGGCCAGGGCCGCATTGGGCTGCCGTGGCGGCTGGGCCCTGGATCCCCGGCCCCAGTGAGGGCTGGATCAGGTTGCCGGTGGCCAGGCCCTTGATTTCCAGCCCTGATGGGGGCTGGATAGGGCCACCGGTGGTGGCCAGGGCCCGGTTTCCTGGCCCCTGTGGGTGCTGAATATGGACGCCAGTTGTGGCCAGGCCCAGGTCCTTGGCACCGGTTGGGGCCGCAGTGGGCCACCGGCAGTGGCTGGGCCTGGGTCCCTGGCCCCACTGGGTGCTGGATTGAATCATAGAATTGGAAGGGACCTCACGAGGTCATCTAGTCCAACCCCCTGCTAAAAAGCAGGACCTCTCCCCCTAAATTACCCCAGCCAGGGTTTTGTCTAACCGAGCCTTAAAAATCTCCAAAGATGGAGGTTCTACCACCTCCCTAGATAGCCCATTCCAATGCTTCACCACCCTCCTAGAGAGAAAGTTTTACCTAATATCCAACCTTGACCTCCCCAGCTGTAATTTGATTGGGCCATCGCTGGCTGCTGGGTCCCTGGTCCTCGGCCCCAGCAGGTGCCAGATCGGTCTGCCGGCGGTGGCTGGCCTCGGATCTCTGGCCCTTGCAGGAGCCACAGACAGCCAGGCCCTGGGTCCCTGCCAGATTGGGGTCACTGGGACTTGGGGCACATGCCCTGTGTGCCCAGTGCCAGTGATGCCATTGGGTAGAGCTCTTATCTGTGGTCAGTTTCTCAAACAGCATTAGCTCACCCACCCCACTTCTGTCATCTGCCTTTCCCAATCATCAGCAGAGATGATATGGAGTGACAATCCTCCTAACCAACCAGTAGTAGGCAGGACAGCCTCCCCAGCTGGGGTGACAAGCACCTCTCACAACCTGGCTCCACAGCTAGGGCACTGCACAGTGAGGGAAAGTTTCAGAGGGCAACAGCTTGCTGTGTTGTGTGCATCCCCAGGGCCTCGAGGTGTGGGGCAGGCAAAGAAGGAGTTAGTCAGGGTACAAGGGGGGAGAGAGGGAGCACTTCTCTCAGGAACTCCAGCTCCTGGACAGCTACCAGTGCAGGCTGCACTTGCAGCTCTCCAGAGTCAGGACTCCCTCAGCCAGCCAGCTGAGAAGAGGACCTTCTCCTTGCAGCTCCTCAGACAGACTGAGCAGCTACCTCTGCTGCTCCCTTTATATACTGGGAGCCTGCCCACCGATTGGCTCCCAGCTTCTTGCAGCCCATTGGCTGTCGCACACAGGCCCTTGTTAACTTTGTGTGTGCTATAGGAGAAGCCCATGAAAAACAACAACAGAACACCACTGGTCACCACCTACAACCCCCAAGCCAGACCTCTTCATCACATCATCAAAGATCTACAGCCTATTTTACAAGATGATCCCTCGCTCTCTCAAGCCTTAGGAGACAGACCTCTCCTTGCTTTCAGACAGCCCCCTAACCTTAAAAGGATACTTATCAGCAACTACAGATCACACAACAGAAACACTAAAGGAGGAACACAGCCCTGCAACAGACCACGCTGCCAACTTTTCCCTCATATCTACACTGATTGCACCATCACAGGGCCTAATCAAGCCACCTACTCCATCAAGGGCTCGTTCACCTGCTCATCCACCAATGTGATTTATGCCATCATGTGCCGGAAATGCCCCTCTGCCTTATATATTGGACAAACAGGACAGTCTCTGCGCCAAAGAATAAATGGACACAAATCTGACATCAGAAATTGCAACACTACAAAACCAATAGGGGAACACTTCAATCTCCCTGCTCACTCCCTTGACGACTTGTTAATAGCTGTGTTGAAACAGATGAATAACAAATCACAGCTTCAAAGAGAGACTGCAGAACTCGAACTTATATGCAAATTTGACTCAGTTGTCTTGGGGTTAAACAGGGACTATGGATTTTTCTCGCATTACAACAAGTGATTTGACCTCCCCCTCCTCTATGTGCTGTTCCCCAGTGTTTGAATCCTAATGTAACCTTCGGGTGGGCTAAATTCATTTAATTGCCCCTCTCTAGTGCCTCACAGAAATCAATCCCAATCCCTGTGTAGGAAGCAGCTGGAGACCCAGGATCCAGTCTGTACAGGACTCGCAGCGAAGCTTGCTCAGAGCTACATTCCCACATTAAAATACGACTACAATAAACATAACAATGAACTTTATTAACTACTAACTAAATGAACCTTATCCTAAGAAAACAAAATACAATTAACCATGAACAATCCCTACAGAAAACCCCGCAGGAAAGATACCCAAAAGTCCCAAAGTCTGTGTGGAGTTCACCCAACTCTCAGCTACAGTCTCTCTTCCAGTGTAGAAGCTTGCATGGCAAGGAATCGCTGTCCTCTTCTTCCTTTGCTGGAATCCTCTGTAGCACTCCATGCAGGCTTTTTCTTCTCCTTTGCAACCAGCCCTCAGTCCCATATGCATGTCTGCAAGGTCTGTTGCAAATGACTCCATTACAGGGAGAAAACATCTTGTTCACTCCTGGCTCAGCTCCTATCCAGAAAACTGAGCACATGGTCTCCTTTCAAGGCAGCTCTAGCCTGCAGTCTGCACAGGCTGCTGCTCCTATGTCATCTGACTGACAACATCACATCACACCAGCAGGGTACACTGTGGAGCATGCTCAAATTGCTACCACTCCCTGCTTCTGGAAGTTTCCAGTTGTGGGTCGCTAATCTGCCCAACAACAGTAACCCACCCTCAGCAGGTCTCTCAGAGATAGCCTTTGCAGGCATATGGGTTACACTAACACCTATTTTGATTTGCTGTTACAGCCTGACCTGATGCTATGTCATACACTCCCCTGCATTTAATTTCCTCCCACTCTGTAACTTTCCTATCTTCAAAGCGTCTGACGAAGTGGGATTTTCTCCCACGAAAGCTCATGGAATAAATAAATCTGTTAGTCTTTAAAAGTGCCACAGGACTCTGTTGTCTTTCTACAATAGACTAACATGGCTACCCCTTTGGAAGGTAAATTATGTGAAACTCGCTGGCTGTGCTGGTATGATTCCCTCCAAACTTTGCATGCAGCGCTATGCTACACTACAGTGGAAACCCTGAAAGCCATTTCAGTTCAGAGAGCTGATGGACCATGAGCTAGCTCTGTAAAGGGCTTGATGACAATGTGATGAAGCTGAAATCATGCCAAGGAAGTTGAAATTCTTATGCCAGGTGAGGAAGTTGCAACTGCTGAGCACAGAAATATAAAAATGGCAAGAAAACCTAACAAAATATTCTCCAAGCTGGTGTTGCATTTTCTTTCTAGTAGACTAGGTCAGTCATCTATATCTGATGTTCCCAAGAGCACTCAGGAATTCATAGAATCTCATAGCTGCTATCCCGTTCTGTACAGAATTCATGCAGAACTCGATAGATGAATCACCTCCAACTTCAATTTGCTTTCTGCAGTAACTGCTTGTAATCCCAAAGAGTGAAAATTTACTTGATTATGATTGAAAATAATTACATATCATTATCAATCCACAGACACCAATTTGGTCATCTGGATGCAGATGTCCAAGTTGCCAAAACCACACTGCACCAAAAAATATTATTTCTATTTCTGAATTCTGGAATGTTCTCAATGACTTAGCAAAGGGTTATCAGTCCTTGCTGTCTAGTATAGATATTGTGTTGAACCTTTTACTTTCTGCTGCATCAAATGGAAAGTACATCTCTATGTGCAAGAGAGTACAGGATTTCTTAAGACCCAGAATGGGAGATGGGCATTTAAGTGACTTGGTAATTTTAGTCTGTGAATATGAAGCTTCAAAACACCTGGATATGAATAAGGCCATTGACAATTTTGCCACGATAAGACCATGGCATTTTTCTTTGCTTTAGCTCACATCTGGAGTGATTTTTGTTTGGTTGTTTTCAATAATTTGTTTACCTTTAACCATTCCTGCAAGAAATTAACATTCTCCGCTTCACTATTTGAACCATAAAACATTAAAAAAATTGCAGGGTATGCATATTTTATTTATCTCTATTAAAGATAGTGTATAATATATCAAACGTGTGTTTCTGGTGCCTGGGTTAAGGCTAATACATTTGGGACCAGGACTAGCTGTACTGATCGCTCTAAATTTACAAGCGAACTTAAAATATGGCATTAATTGGTATTGATTATATTTTTTCTTTCTTTATATAGAATTAGGTGCAGTGCTCCTGCCAGCTAATTTCCAAGTCATGACTTGCAAAAGAACTAGGGTGTTCAAGTGCCTAAGTGGCCCCTGGAATCACAGTTAAAATCACACCCAAAATCTGAAATGGTGCCCCTGCTCTTTCAAGCCAATGGGTATTTTGTCTGAATAAGGACTTCAGGATTTAGTCCACGGACTTCATAGATGTTATTCATCAAGGGCAGAAACCATAGAATTAAATAACATTTTGAATTAAAATCAAAACTTTACAGAGTTTTATGACTTATAAAATTGACCTTTTTTATTTTTTAGTAAGAAATCTAAAAGAAACTATCTGTTGGCTATGCATTTTACTAATAGGCTAAGACTATGTCATTATTTTCATATTTAAAAATTGCTTAAATATCTGGCAGGTAATAGACTCCTTCCATGATTAGGTTTAGGTATTGTAATAATAGTCTGAAAACCAGGGACATGAGATAATCGCACCTTCAACTGTATACAACAAATGCTGAAATACAGTTTTAAAATGCTGTACTTAACCAATATATGTTCTGACTCAATGTACATCAGTATAATATAGTGATATTTTGTGATGTTCTGTAATCGTTTTTTGTAACTTTTTCTTGTGCAGCTTCTCTAAAGTTGAGGTAAATACTTCTTAACATTAGGGTACTGCTCAGCAAGCCCATGCTGTATACAGAAATATCTTCTAAACTTCTCTTTATTCAGGAGGCAAATAAAGTTGATACCATAGCATTGCTTTGTTGACCATTTCTAGAAGAATATATTAATACCATATACAAGGTTTTCCTGGAATTTTGCATTCTCAGAGGTGAATTTTCCTCACCAGAAACACTGCTCACCACAAGAGGTTTACTGATTGACTGCAAAAGCTCTCATGTGCATTTGTGTGTGACAGAGATACATAGCTGTCTGACTTCTAAGGCAAAATGTATTTTTTCTCAGCCACTCAGAGTAAAGAAAGAGAGATGTAAGGTTTCTATCAGACCTGCTTTACTAGTTCATTTACCACAGAATGGAAGGATACAGCGATCTTCTTCAAAAATGACTCTTGGTCCATGCACCTTGCCCTAAGGGATTAGGAGCAGAACTGAATCAAAGCCACCAAACTGGGACAGTTTTCCCAAAAATTGGAAAATCAGAATTATCCAAATCACTGACTGAACTAGTGGCAAAGGTGATGAAACAACTGTAGACTTCTAATTTAATGCAGTGAGTGAACAAGTAGTGGTTTTGAACTGAGCTACCGGACACTCATAATCCATTGCTACAGAAACATATACGTATACAAAGCAATATGAAGCTAACAAAGTTTCCAAGTTGCAGAGTCCTTTTTTGCAGAAACCTTTGCCTTCTCTACATACCATTGAGCACACATCAATGCATAAATCAATATCGGAGACAAAACCAGATCTCATATGTTTATATATACTCCAATCTTTGTAAATTTACTTCAAGATTTCATAGCTTTCTCATGAGTGCCAAATTTACCTCACTATGACTTCATTGACTTTGGTGGGACATTACTTTCATGAGGAAGTAATATGGAACTGACCCTGAGTAAGAAAACCAGGTGCAGTGCTTGTCTGAAATATTTGGGATTTGGCCCTTTTCTGATGTCTCCAAGGCTCTTTAAAGTACACGGTTTGGAGGCCGTAACCATTTTTGCAGACTTTTTTTTGCAGGGAGACCTTTGCAGATCTTCAAAGCATCTGACGAAGTGGGATTTTCTTCCACAAAAGCTCATGTGATAAATAAATCTGTTAGTCTTTAAAAGTGCCATAGGACTCTGTTGTTTCTTTGCAGATAAGATTTTAGAAATTAAGGCACTTACTGTCATTATTACAGTAGCTTTAATGCTTTAGGAAATACTTTAGAGTAACAAGTTGCAGAGGGGTAGCCATGTTAGTCTGTGTACAGCAAAAACAATGAGAGTCCTGTGGCATCTTAAAGACTAACAAATTTCTTCGGGCATAGGCTCTTGTGGGCTCCAACCCACTTTGTCAGATGCACATCTGGGGGTTGGGTTGGAGCCCACAAAAGCTTATGCCTGAAGAAATGTATTAGTCTTTAAGGTGTCAAAAGCTTCTTGTGTTTTTACTTTAAAGTAATGTTCCCACTCACAAACTGACTATCCGTTTCTTCTCAAACATGTCTATGATTTAAATGGTCTCTTTCTGAATACAGCAGTAGTTGTGTGCTGAAACCTGATGTTCAACAAGCCCAGTTGCATGCATCTCATTATCCCAGTACTGATTACAAGATCCCATTGACCACAAGCTGCCTGTCTAGATGGTGCGATTAGTATATAATCAATCCCTAATCCAATCACAAACCTCACTGCCTGCAACTGATAAAGGTCTCTGCAGGGTACTGATGAGGCCAGAACCCTGGTATCTCTGAGGGGACACCTGCAGCATGTGAGGTGCAGTAACTAAACAGGCTGATTCAAGAGAAAGCAATTAAGGTGGTTTGTAAAGAATTCTGATAAAACAGCATTCAAACAGAACAAGCTAGGAAACTAAATCAACAACAACTTGTGAATATCTGGAATTATTTTCTGCTTCCACTTAATCTCAACACAGACAGAATTACTTTTTAGTTCAGGAGGATCATCTAAGGCTTAACATTTAGTTAAAATTAGAAAAAAAGATGCCAGTGAAATAATTTCTCTCAATGTGGCATTTCACACACAGCTTGAGGTCCTCTGTGCTATTTAAGTTTTGTGCTTTACTTTCAGCATGTCTTTATTCCATACAGAAATGTAGTATGATTACGAGTTTTCAAATCACAGTGGCATGTAATAATTGCCTGTGCTTTGTTTATTCTTTTTAACTTATTGACCCAAATTAAATAATTCTATTTGCTTTATCTTTGTATTCTTCACTAATTCTGCAAAAAGGAAGCTTATAATTAAGCACATATTTAAGCTGTTAAAAAATGCATGAGGGCCTTATTATGTGATGAACCCTGTGCTTTATATTAATTCCCAGTTGCTTCAGGCAATGGTTTATGATGATGTCCATTCCTTGATAATGTCCTCTTTTTTATTATGCTAATGTTCAAAATTAAAAGGGAAAGAATCTGGACAGATTATTTTATTTCAAGTAAAAAGAGCTTTCAAGGTGTCTGTCTCATCACAATACTAGCCTTTGTTTACTGTACTATTTTGAAAACTATTTTTGCATCATTTGTAATTATAATTATTTTATTCCTATTCCTAAGAATTATCTTTATTTCTGCATGCATAACCAGCAGCCAATCTTTCTTGTCTCTTCTTGCTTTGCTACACACCTCCTGTCAGTTTCTTCAGGGTATCTGACATCCATCTGAGATACCTGCAGCAAAGCTTACATTTATCTATGTTCACAATAAGCTTAAGATCAAAAGAAATAAAATTAATCTGTCTCCCAAGTATTATTTTTTTTTCAAATGACCATTTCTGATTTAATCATGTCTCTGGTTTCAAAGCTTGTGTTCTAATCAGCAAACAATGGGCATCATCACAGCAAAATAATCTAATTGTCACAGCTCTGGCCTCCAAAAGCTTTCAAAACTACTTTAAACTTGACAATTTAAGTAAAGCCTATTGCTGAAGGCTTAATATTTCATATACTTTTAAAAAACATGAACCAAGAACATCCAGGCTTTCCAAATCTGCACATCAAAGTCAATACAGCCAACTGTAAACAATTCTGTATCAAGCTCAATACACACTCTTTAAATTTACCAGGAACTAAAATAGTTTATATTCAATGGGACTGATCATACCTAAGCAGAAATATGGAAAATATCTGAAGTTCATACAATATGACCTTCATAACTCAATTTATGGGTCATTCACTCACTTGTGGGATATTTTCAATATCATAACTGTAAAAAAGAAAGAAAGGGAGAAAAATGTTCCGTTATTCATTCTGTGTGGCCCTTTTTTATTAAAAGAAGAAATAACATTAGATGAAAATCATTTCACTGATAATTTTAATGAAATATGAAGTGATTTGAATATATTTTATTGCAGGCAATACAGAAAAAGGGCTCTTGCTGCTTAATGTGTCATTTGCCCTGCTACACTTGGAAGTGTGGGCCTCACAAGGATAATAGCTAGTTGCTTCAAAAGGGCGTCTTCCCCCATTTTAAAATTATAGTTCAACAAACTAATAGAAAGTGAGAAATATGAAGAAGCAGAAGAAAGCCTGAAACAAAACTCAGGATCCAAATACCATGTCAGTTTGTGGCATTAGCCCATCTCTAATGAGAACAGAGAGAAGCAGATTTACCCTCTGGCTGATTTCAGTTTGGATTTTATGACCACAATAGTCCCTTCTGGCCTTAAAATCTGAGTTTATGAGCCCTACTGTGCAAGACCACTTCAGCTAATTTGTTGTTATTGCTTATATCACAATACTGCCTCCCAACCCCACACGCTTGGGATGGAAGCAAGAGGCCAGCTGCTGTACAGATGTGTCAAAGGAAGAATCCTCTCCCACCCAGACCCACCAGCTGTGGAGCAATTCCACAAAGGACCACCTTCATTCTCTGGCCAACATATTTTCCATCCCCTGCCGCTCATGTACAGAGGAACTCATTCTGCTTCCACCACCCACACCTAGCCCTCTCTTCCTCCAAGCAACAGATACATATTTGGTTCATCACACAGGAACCCTAGGTAGTCACTTATGCCACCTTGACACTACAAAGCCTTTGATGGCATAGCTTCCTGGTGGAGTTGCAGTGTACAAAAACAGAAAGAGGATTTCTACTGGTATAGGAACACCACCTCCCTGACATTAGCTTTGCTGACTGAAGTCCTCTTCTACCAAAATTGCTGTGTTTATACTGGGGTTTTGTTCATCTAGTAATACTGCTAAAGAGTGTGGTGTTTTTTTGCCCTCCCCCCCCCGACTGACAGCTATGGTGGTACAATGCAGGCCAGCCCACCGGCAAGGGCAGAATTTCCATCTTAGGAAAAACTGCAAGAGTGTCTCTGAAAATATATCATGGGACTTGCCATATTGCCATTATGATATGTTAGAATTACTACAATAAAAGGTCCCGTTAGTCCAATATCCTGTCTACAAGAGTAAACCATGCCACATTCTTCAGAGCAAGGCACTGCGACTCCTTCACATACTCAGTTGTGAACTACTGATCTATTAAATTACCTTTGCTAGCCCCAACCCATGATCTGAAGCATGAGGATTTATATCCCTTGTCACATTTAACGTCACAAATGTAGGTGAAACTTGCCTGCGGACTGCACCTTGCCATGGTGGAAGGCTTATGTGTGTCAATGACCTTATGTGCTATGCCAGCAGAAGGTTTAATTCCTGGTAAGGTCACCCAAGGACAGGCCAAAGGTTAGGAAGCAGACAAAAAACAGTGCACTGGCCCTCAGGTTAGGGGGTTCAGCAATAAATCAAGAACCTATTGCTGTGGGGGAAAAAAGCTAGAAACTCAACAAGGTTGCTGTTCTGGCAAGTAGCATGATATGGGATGGAAGAACCTTATTCATGACCGAGTGACACCTGGCAGCACAAAAAAAGGATTCATGTTTAGTTTAAGTGAAAATGCTGTTAAAATATCATGTCATACAATACATTAATAAGGATGCATGCTGCTTAGGTGAGCTCTTGATAAGAAAATATGTGAAATATGGTACATAACTGCTCTTTGGTATCTTCAAAGGGATGTGTCTAAAACTATGGGAGAGTTTCACCAGGTCCGGAAGGACTATGCCAGTGGTATTCAAGCCACGGGTCGCAAACCGCCATGTAGTGGGTCGCAGACCCTCAGTTACTGTGTCATGGCACCTCCCTGCTGCTGCCACCGAAAGACTGGAATGCATTGCTGAAAGAAGTAGTTGTTGGGTTGCAGACACAAATGACTTTTTTTCAACTGGGTCCTGCGGAAAAAACTACTGAAAACCACTGGACTATGCCACCATGGGCCCTTAAGGCCCATGGTGAGGGAAGATGCAGGCTGCATAGATTGGCCTGACAGATACATAGACTCATAGACTCTAAGATCAGAAGGGACCAGTACGATCATTTAGTCTGACCTCTTGTACAATGCAGGCCACAAAACCTCACCCATCCACTCCTGCAATAAGCCTCTAACCAATGACTGAGTTATTAAAGTCCTCAAATAATGATTTAAAGACTTTAAGATACAATAAGTGAACTATTCCCCATGCTACAGAGGAAGGCGAAAACCTCCCAAAGCCCTAGCCAATCTGCCCTGGGGGAAAATTCCTTGCCGACCCCAAATATGGTGGTCAGTTAAACCCTGAGCATGTGGGCAAGTCTCCCCAGCCAGTCACCCAAGAAAGAATTCTCTGTAATAACTCAGAACCCACCCCATCTACCCTCCCTTCCTAAGCTACTGGCATATCCACCACCAGTAGTAAAAGATCAGTCAGTTACCAAACTAGGCTGTCCCATCATACCATCCCTTCCATAAATTTATCAAGCTCAGTTCTGAAGGCAACTATGTTTTTTGCCCCCACAGCTCCCCTTGGAAAACTATTCCAGAACTTTATTCCTCTGATGGTCAGAAAGCTGCATCTAATTTCAAGCCTACATTTCCTGATGGACAGTTTGTGACCATTTGTTCTTGTGTCCATATTGGTGCTGTATTCAAATAATTCCTCTCCCTCCCTGGTATTTATCCCTCTGATGTATTTAGAGAGAGCAGTCATATCTCCCCTCAACCTTCTTTTGGTTAAGTTAAACAAGCCAAGTTCCTTAAGACTCCTCTCATAAGGCAGGTTTTCCATTCTGCGGATCATCCTTGGGGAAAGTCGGGATTGATGAATATGCGTATCCTTTGGCGCTGCCTGTTTGTGCAAGTGGTTGAAATGAAAAGCAGCTGCTGTTCTAGCCCACATATTCATAGATGCCCAGGCCAGAAAGGACCACTGTGATGATCCAATCTGACCTCTTGTATAACTTCCCTGAATTCACTCTTGTTTGAACTACAACAAGTCTTCTAGAAAAACTTCCAATCTTGATTTAAAATTTTCCAGGGATAGAAAATCCACCACAGACTTGGTGAGTTGTTCCAGTGATCATTACCCTCACTGTTAAAAACTTGTGTCTTATGTCTGGTCAGAATTCAACTGGCCTCAACCTGAACCACTGAATCTTGTTATGTCACCTCCTAGATAGAAAAGCCCATTATCATATTTTTGCTCCCCAAGTAGGCTCTTGTAAACTGTGATCAAGTCATCCTTTAATCTTCTCTTTGTTAAATTAAATAGATGGAGTTCCTTGTCTCTTTCACTGTCAAACATGTTTTCCAATCTTTTAATTACCCTTGAGCCTCTTCTTTGAATGCTCTCCAATTTGTCAATGTGCTTTTTGAAAGCAGAGTGAAGTAGCAGGCATGGCAAACCATGCTATGGTATGCCATCTTGGCCCTAGCTTTGGGTAAGTGGCAGATTTTACTCTCCTGCCTTTTGTGCATATAAAGACATTGCTTAGAACACGTAAATACTATATGTATGATGAATGAGTGTATAAATGTTGTGTTCAGCAGATGCGATATATGTTACAGAAAAACATGACTTTCCTACATGTGCCCAGTACAGAGCTCAGAAGGGAGAAAAATAAAACAAGTTTAAAGTTCCTCTCTAAATAGTCTAAAATAGCTTTTTCTACACATTAAAAAATGGCATCTTTACTGCTATATATCTCAGATCCTTTCAGGGATAGATTCACATTTTGGGTGTCATTAGAAGTCACCTGATTATGAAATGTATTGCATGGTTCCACAATTTCTCACATGTCTATCATCTCCACTCCTGTGGTGCATATGTTATAGTTAGCAAAAATTAACACACAACAGTGAGAATTTTACAGTTATTGCAGTATTGTCATGGCAAATTGCATCATCAAAATCCAATTGCACAATAAAGCTTTAGGCATCAGGATGGTAAGAGAGACGTAATATATAATTGCAGTGATGGTGCTCCATTAAATAAGATGTAAACCATGCCAGCATGGTGCCAAAAAAACCCATGAGGTGCTAAAGGCGATATAATGGGACCCTATGCTCAACTGTGTCAAAGGCTGCTGATAAATCAAGTAAGACGATGAAAGAAAGCATTTTTCGGTTAGCTTGAAGCAACACATCATCATTACAAACCCTTACAAGAGCAGTACTGTGCCAATATCTGAAACAAGACTGAAATTTATTGGAAGGTTTTATATGTTGAAGTCAGTCTGCAATTATGTCACAACACTGTCCGATAGAATGAAAAAGAAGAACGGAAATAGTGTGAATTGAAGAATTGCCAACAGTTACATTTTTTTAATCCTCTAATAATGAAAACATGTTTTAAAGAGATATTTTAATGTCACTTAATTCCTCATAAAATAATCCTTTGTTCACATAAGGTTCCCCATTCACTAGGGCTCCTAACAGGAGGAATTCAAGTGTTTGCAGGAGTGGAATAAGAATTTTTACAAGTAACTTATTCACTTATTTAGATTAAGTGCCAAACTTAAGTGCCAAACAAAAATACCTTATTTTTCACCTAATGAGGTAAAGCAAACAAAAATGCCCCCTAACAATACAAAATACTACCTCATAAACAACAATCCTCATAAAAAATCCTGCTGCCTCATTCCATCAAACCAACTTCTCTCCAGATACCCACAAGGAAAGGTGAGCTTTGAAATGTGATCAGAATGTTATCAACTTCTGGCTATTGGAGAGCACAGGGGAAAGCAAGCAAAAAGCAGAGAACTCCTTGGAAAATGTCCTTCCTATGCATTCTTCCATCTATAAATAAAGATGTCTTATTGGGTGAGAGATAGACCTGATCCCAGATCATTAAGGGCTTTATAAATTAAAACTTAAACTTTGAATTCCACCTGGCTTAGCAAATACCTGCCAGTGTAGTTTACAGTTTGTGGAACTACAAACACTAAAATGCACCGCTCATCATTAATTGAATGGTTATTGCAAAATATTATAAAATGTTAAGACTTTTGGATGCTTTGGTAGTGCATTTCCATATGTTTCAACATACTTGGATTTCTTTTCAGTTTTAAGTTTAAATTCCTTGGGCTTCTTTTTGGGATAGTCAGTTCCCTGTATTGTTTTCACCCCTAAGTTGCTCATATGTACTCTTGACCTTAAACTCCATCTCGATATAGTTTTTTGTATGAGAATTGATAATAGATTTAACTAAAAAAAAAAAGATTTAAAAACCATTTAATTTTCACCATGAAATCTACTTCATATATACAGTAAGAATGCAACAAACCCACAAAGGCAAAGAAATTCTCAGTGAGGAATTGAACCCAAATTCTTTGGCTATGGGACTGATTTTAGGATAATATTAAGATAAGGTTCCATTGTGTATAAGCAATAGGAGTTTTAGGGTCCTATCCTGAAAGGTGCCTTTTACCTCTTGCAATTTACTGAGCATCCTCAGTCTCACAACACCAGGGTTACAGAAATAATTTGCAATCAGAGGGAGTTGAGGGCGCTCAGCACCTTGCAAGATTAGCCCCTTAGTCACTTAACTCTGAGTTTCCTTGGTTTTATGGGCTTGTCATAAGCTTTTATGTAGTGAATGTAAACTGCAGATGATACAGAGATTACAATATGATAGATTTTCTTTTGAACATCCTTCTCATTCAAAAAAATAAAAAAAGGTTCAGAACTCAGCAAGAGCAATACATTAAATCTTACTTCAATTGCACGTGGGAGCAAACTATTGCCACCAACCTCATTTTGACACAGCCAGGTACGCTGCATGATTTTGTAGATGAGGATATATATTGAAATGATTCAGAACATTATCAGTTTTATCAGCTGACATATTTGTATTGAAACACATCTACTCTTGGCATGCTTTATGTACTCTGAAATGATGACCTGTATTCAGTTTTCTGCATTGCTCAAATTTAATGCAAAATATTTCAATTGACATGATGTGCTTTCTAGAACAGCTCTGCTAAATATGTATGTTTAACGAACAACGTACTCCAAGTGCTAACTATCCATAAATTACAATACATGGTTCCAAGTTGGTCTGGAAGGGAGTTAGTCCTTCAGAATGGGTCAAATCCCAAAGAGGACCTTAACTTAGATTTTATTCACTTAATACATATGCACACACCTAGTTTTGTCAGCAGGAGTCTGGCACAATAGGAGTTTGCCTGAGTAAGCACAGAGTGAAAAAGGCAAGGACCACAGGCTCGTATATTGAAAAAGAAGATTTATTGTGTGTTTTGACTAAGGGCCAGACACCTGAGTCTGATTAAGCTGCACTTGGCCCAGACCCCAGGTTAGGCATGTGTGAAAATGGCAGATTCCTGGCCCAGCTGGGGAACAAAGTGCCCCTCAGTAACCATAGTTTAACTAAGAGCCCTAGGCTGCTCTAAATTGTGCCAGCTAGAGTGGCCACTAAGGACCTCTCTGTTGGCAGGAGAACACTGACACGCACTCAACTCCTCTGACCTAGGAAAACCACCCAAGTAGGGTTGCCAGTGATCCAGGATTGTCCTGGAGTCTCCAAGAGTTAAAGATTAATCTCTATTTAAAGATTATGTCATGTGATGAAACCTGGCAGGAACACTGCCAACCAAAATTGGCAAGCCTACCCCCAATGCTGGAGGTGGTGGGGTAAGCAGGTGGCATTGAGGCAAGCTTCCTGGCTTCACACTAGGGATTCCTGGCTAAACAATTAGGGCACCTCTGTCCCCTTTGCACCATCAGACACAAAGGGGACAATGCTGGGGGCCAGGATGTGTAACCATCAACCATTTTTTAGAACATGTTCCTATCTTCCCCTGCCTTTAAAAGTAAATTAAGGGAATGTCATAGTGCATACTACGATCTCACTTTCTGAAATTTCCTCCCTCACAACTCATAGCATTTTCTTAATCTGGGGAAGATTAAACCTGCTGTGGCATTTTCATTATCACCATAATCTCCAAAATTCCTTTTCCTCCCAAACTTGATACTGAAAAGGCTACTAAAGAACCTCAGGCAGGTTGAGAACTAATGAGAATGGGAGGAGCTCAAACCACCTATAGCCCTTGAAATTAAAAGCTTTTTGCTAAAAACCTAATTCTTGTTTTCAGAGTTTAAAAATAGTTGCAATTACCATTAAAAGTGTTTACATATCGGGGCCTTCCAGAGTTCATTTGATACACACATTTTAAGAGTTCCAAAGTATGTTTTCTCACAGCCTTCCAACAGCTGCAGTAAGATCTGTGCAGACTGTTAATATTTGATATTCAGTATTCACGTGGTTAGTTAATTGTGATTGATCACATAACTCAATGGTTTTGCTGATTGGAGGAGCCAGTCTTTGATTGGAGGAGCCTATTTCATATTCCAGTGGCAGTTTTGAAGAAACTGTTAGGACTCTGAATAACTCAGGGGGAGATGGAAAACATACACAATTGAAGATCTGTAGATCTCTCTCTTTCCATGCCACACAGACCTCCTGGAGCTGTCATTAAATGTCTGGCTATTGTACCTGATTTACATGAACCAGTATAGGTTTTGGGGTGTGGAAAAGTTGCATATAACATTGTGGAAGCAATTTAGAGGCCATATTTTGAAATGTGGCCCTTACATTTCTTTTAGTCTCAGAGAAGTGCAAGTCAATAGGCATAGTGGCCAGAATCTGGTTTTGTTACATTGCAGTTTTCTTTAAATGAATTTCAGTATATTTTAAAATTGATTTGGGTTTGGACCAAGTCCATTTGACCATCCCTAATTTACAGCTACCCCAGTACTGGAAAAGTAGACTGGAGGCCAAATGCAGACCTGATATCAGTAGGTGCAGGTTCATGTAAATCAATGGAGTTCACATTGCTTACTTCAGAGTCTGAATTTAGGCCTTTGCGAAGAATGAAGGTTTTTCAGTCATTTTAGACCATCTAGGCTACTTTTTTTTGCCATAGGCTGGCAGATTCTGCTGCTTGCAGCCAGCAACATTTTTATACTACATCCAGTTTGAAGATTTGCTTTTTACTTTTTACTTCTTTTGTATTCAAGTGTAAATTTCAACATGAACCAATTCGGAAAGGCTATTATTTTGTATTTTAAAGCCCAAACTGGTAAATAACAGAACACCTTCATATGTTATAGCAGCATGGCATCGTTACCTGTGACTGTTCTCAAAGTGATAATACATTTAGTCATATTTTCTGGACTCTTATAACTTTGTTTTCTATATTTAGACAGATGAGTCAGTACCATAAAAACTGGCAGCAGCAGTAATAAAGAAACCTTTGGTTCTTTGCATACTTGTGCCTGGATGAATGCTAATTATTGTGCATCAGCAAACTCGGGACACACACATCTGTTCTATGTGCACCCCATTTTGAAAAACAGTCATTCTACCTGATTTGGATGGAAGAATAAATACAGGGTAATAATGAAATACTTAATCAGTGAAGAAAAAGGAGGCCGTACACGCAGCAGCATTCTGTTTGCCTGTTGCAATGTGATGACTTGTGGCATCCAATCAGTTCAAAGGGCATGTTCTAGGTAATGGACACAAGCCCATTGATTTTGGTACTAAATGAAACAATATACCAGAA
Organism: Pelusios castaneus; assembly: GCA_007922175.1. Lineage (NCBI taxonomy): Eukaryota > Metazoa > Chordata > Testudines > Pelomedusidae > Pelusios > Pelusios castaneus. Next base: position 6,568,358 of record ML685862.1, read on the forward strand.
AAGACTGATTCATAGGAACATTAGGCCCCCCCAGACTGCTTAAGTGCCACAGGTGTAAGAATCTTTTTGCTGTCTCCTACACATACCAGGGGCAGCACCTGGCGACTCTGGAATTCAGGAGGGGAGATAAGGAGAGGGGAATGCAGGGAACACAATGCCCCTGGGATGGAAGACAGGGGAAATGTGGAAATATGGGGCTCCTGGTGGCTATGTCTACACTTGCACTTTTAAGTCGACTTTAACTAAGTCGTCTTAACTAAGGCTATGTACACACGATCAGATTAAAGCGCAACAAGGCAATCGCGCTACAAAACTCACGTGACCTTTATTGCGGGACAACGCGTACACACGTTGCTCCCTGCAACGCAACAAAATTACACGCATTATCGCGGTTGAGCGCAATGACTTCTGGGCACCTATCCCATCGTTCCATTTTCCCCTAAGTTGGCGCTATGAATCATGGGATGAAGGAAAGGAACGCAAAGCGCCATGGGTAAAGTGTCAGTTTCCCATGGTGCTTTGTGTTCCCCTAGCGTCTTCCTCGTTGCCAATAGCAACTCGCGCCTATTTTCAACATTGCAGTGACGCAACGCACCACTTGCAATCAATCGCAACAGCGACAGCATGGATCCTGCTATGATCTCCATTGTCGCCTTCAACATTCTGAATACATCTCAGCTTGTTGCTCAGTACGCAATGAGCTCCGAGTCAGATGAGGACACCGAGGAGCAGGGGCTGATCGATGCCCTGCAGAGCAACAGCACCGCGTTGCTCAGCTCCTTCACCGATCATCTGCACATGGTGCAACGCCGTTTCTGGTCGCGAGAGATGAGCACCGAGTGGTGGGATCGCATTGTTATGCAGCTGTGGGATGACGAGCAGTGGGTACAGAACTTTCGAATGCGGAAAGCAACCTTTCTGGAACTGTGCTCAGAGTTGGCCCCTGCCCTGCGACGGAAAGACACCAACATGAGGTCAGCCCTAACTGTGGAGAAGCGTGTTGCGATTGCTGTATGGAAGATGGCGACTCCCGACTGCTATCGGTCCGTTGCAAACCAGTTTGGAGTCGGGAGGACCACCGTCGGATTAGCCCTCTCACAAGTGTGCCAAGCCATCAATCGCATCCTGCTACGGAGGACAGTGACATTGGGCAATGTTCGAGAGATTGTGGACGGCTTTGCTGCCATGGGATTCCCTAACTGCGGGGGAGCCATAGACGGCACACACATCCCTATTTTGGCTCCAGACCATCTCGCGACGGAGTACATAAATAGGAAGGGTTACTTCTCCATGGTGCTGCAAGCACTCGTGGATCACAAGGGTCGTTTCACGGACATCAATGCTGGGTGGTCGGGAAAGGTGCATGATGCCCGCATTTTCAGGAACACTGGTCTGTACCGGAAGCTGCAAGGGGGCACCTTTTTCCCTGATCAAAAAATAACAGTGGGGGAGGTGGAGATGCCCATAGTCATCCTCGGAGACCCAGCATACCCACTGATGCCATGGCTCATGAAACCCTACACTGGGAACCTTGATCGCAGCAAGGAGCGGTTCAATTACCGATTGAGCCGCTGCAGAATGACTGTGGAGTGTGCCTTCGGCCGTTTAAAAGGGCGCTGGCGCTGTTTGTATGGGAGGCTGGACTTGGCGGAGGACCAGATCCCTGCCGTGATTGCGTCATGTTGTGTCCTCCATAACATTTGTGAAAGTAGGGGAGAAAAGTTTTCCCCTACGTGGGCTACGGAGGCACAGCGCCTCGAGGAAGCATTCGAGCAGCCAGCCACTAGGAGTATTAGGGTGGCACAAGGAGAAGCTGCTCGCATAAGGGAGGCACTCAGGGAGCATTTCAATGATGCCCTTCCCTAGTTAAGTTCCATGACGCATGAGGTGCACCTTAGGATCATTTCAATAATGTGTATAAATAAATGCATTCTTCAAAGTATTTGTTACTGTTTTTATTGAAACCTGAAAGATGGGGGTGGGGTTACAGGTTGGTGTAGCTCCGGGTCTCGTAAAAGTAGCTTGGGGGGGGGGGGGGGGGGGGGGG
>ML685862.1:6572370-6585361 GCA_007922175.1 Pelusios castaneus
TAACTTCTAATCGAAATAGAATTCCTAGACATAAACTATATAATCATTCCCAGCAAATTACTACCTTTCTATTGATACCAAACATGACATAGTTCCTATGGATTATAACATTTATGAGATATCCATAGAAAATAATATCATAAATGCTTCCCTAAATCCAGACAGTGTCACACCGTGTCCACATTCCCTGCCCTTTGGGGGGCATGCCAGGCTCCCCCTGTGCCCCCCCCCCAGCAGGGAGGGCATTGGTGTAGTCCTGGGGTAGCCCTAAGTCAACTTAGGGCTACCCCAGGGCCACACTGGCTTAATTTGACTTTAGAAAGTCAAATTAAGCCTTAGGTCGAGTAAAAAGCAGGTTTAATAAAGTCGACTTAATTTTCATTAAGTCGGCTTTATTTTCCTTAAGTCGACTTAAGCAAAGTGTAGTGTAGACTCAGGGCAGATTAAATCGACTTAAGCCAAGCTTAAGTCGACTTAATTTGCCAGTGTAGACGCAGCTGGTGTGAGGGTGGAGTTGGAGAGAATCCCTGAATAGAGGGGCATGTGGGCTAGGTGACATGTGGAGGAATGGGTTGTGGAAACTAAGGAATACAAGGAGTCTCTGATCTTTGCAATGTGCTTGGCCTACAAGAGCTATGGTGTGCCACCTTCTAGTTCTACAGAAACAAGGAAGCCTGCTTTTTCGACCAACCTACTGTTATACTGCCTATCTATCTGCCATGGAGTATTCAATCCAAACCTACATTATATCAAGAGCTGCAGATGGCCTGTGAGTAATCAAGGTTCTCTGCAGAAAGCACACTAACTTAAAAATCCCACATTTTTATCCTTTATCTTGAGCAATGGAAGTAGTCTTTACTGCTTAATCCTGCTTTCATCTGTTACTTAAAGTAATATTGCACTAAAATTCATACAACTAGAGACCATTTGACTGTCAGGTTACATTCAACATGGTTAATGAAAATTTAATGTTCTTACAATTGTTTTTTCTCTCAGTGGTACTGAATTACTTATGAATAGCCTCATTGCTATTTAAACAAAGTATGCTCTTATAATGAGGTACAGATAAACGGAGGTCAAAGTGATCTATAACACACCATCTAAATGGCTAAATTCCGAATCTGTTTCCTTAATGTTCAGACAACATCTAAATGGCCAAGGGAGACAGAGATCAGAGAGGGAAACAACTAATCATAAAAGGACTAGAATAGACCTTGCAAGCTCAGGTCATCTAGTATAGTCCTACACACTTATGGCCAGACCAAGCATTATCTAGAGCATCCCTGTCAGGTACTTGTCTAACCTGCTATCAAAAATCTCCAAGGATGGTTCTATTCAGCATCTTCATTAATGATCTTGATGATGGAATAGACTGCGTGCTTAGTAAGTTCGCAGATGACACCAAGTTGGGGGGAATGGTAGTTACTCTGGAGAGCAGAGACAGGATCCAGGGAGACTTGGACAAATTGGAACACTGGGCCAAAAGAAACCTCATGAGGTTCAACAAAGACAAGTGCAAAGTCCTGCACTTAGGACGAAAAAATCCCATGCACTGCTACAGGCTGGGGACCGCGGAGGGCAACAAAAATGATTAGGGGGCTGGGGCACATGAGAGACTGAAGGAACTAGGCTTATTTAGTCTACAGAAGAGAAGACTGAGGGGAGATTTGATAGCAACCGTCAACTACTTGAAGGGGTGCTCCAGAGAGGAGTGAGCTAGGCTGTTCTCGATGGTAACAGAGGACAGAACAAGGAGCAATGGTTTCGAATTACAGCTGGGGAGGTCGAGGTTGGATATTAGGAAAAACTTTCTCACTAGGAGGGTGGTGAAGCATTGGAATGGGTTACCTAGGGAGGTGGTAGAACCTCCATCTTTGGAGATTTTTAAGGCCCGGTTAGACAATACCCTGGCTGGGGTGATTTAGTGGGAGTGGTCCTGCTTTTTAGCAGGGGGGTTGGACTAGATGACCTCGTGATTCTATGATACTATGGAGAGTCACAATTTCTCTAGGCAATATATTCCCATGTTTAACTACTATGACAGTTAGAAAGCTTTTCCTAATGTCCAACCTAAACCGCCTTTAGGGCTGCAATTTAAGCCTCTTGCTTTTTGTTCTATCTGCAGTTGTTAAGGAGAACAAGTTTTCTCCCTACTCGGTATAGCGATCTTTTATGTACGTGAAACTGGTTATCATGACTTTCCTCAGTCTTCTCCCAGACTAAACAAACCATTTTTTTTCAATCTTTCCTCATAGGCCATGTTTTCTATACTTTAATCATTTTTGTTGATCTTCTCTGGACTTCCTCCAATTTGTCCACATCTATTCTGGAACATGGTGCTCAGAACTGGATAAAATACTTCAGTTGAGGCATACTCAACATGGAGTAGAGCAGAAGCATTACTTCTTGTGTCTTGCTTACAGCACTCCTACTAATATATCCCAGAATGATGTTTACTTTTCTTGCAACAGTGTCACATTGTTGACTCATATTTAGCTTGTGATCCACTATGATTCCCTCATCCCTTTATGTAGTACTCCTCCCTAGGCAGTCATTTCCCATTTTGTATATTTGCAACTGATTGTTCCTTCCAAAGTGGAGTACTTTGCATTTGTTCTTACTGAATTTCATCTTCTTTATTTCAGACCATTTTTCCAGTTTGTCCAGATCATTTTGAATTTTAATCCTATCCTCCAAAGTGCTTGCAACCCCTCCCATCTTGGTATGTTTATAAGTGTACTCTCTATGCCAGTATCTAAATGCCATTATCTAATAGCAAATCCCACCCCAAAGACCAAGGGTGTCAAACTCAAATCACCATGAGCGCCACATGAGGAATAGGATATTGGCCAGAGGGCCACATCACTGAAACCTTTTCATATAACAGGGCCACCAGTTTATTTAATTAAAATTAAATTAAAATTAATTGAATTCAAAGTGATTGTAAATAAAATTAATTAATTGGGTTTAATTAATTGAATTTGAATGAATTTTTAATTGAAATTTAATTTTAGAAAGGTTTTTAATTAAAATTAAATTTTTTAAAGTTTTTTTTAAGAAAGAAAGAAAGAAAGAAAGAAAGAAAGAAAGAAAGAAAGAAAGAAAGGGCTGCTTGCAACCCCAAGCCTGGAGGGAAGGGAGCAGGCATTGCCTGGCTCCCAACTGCACGGCAGGACTGGGCAGAAACCCCCCACAAGGACCTCATGGAGTATCCTCCAGCAGGGAGCCCCCATGGGAGCCCTCCGCACATCCCCAGGACTGTGGGTCAATATGCTATTCCTACAAGGGGGGGGTTCTTTCTTGCAGTACACTGCCAGCCCTCCATCCCTCCAGTCCCCTCCTCTGAGATTTTGCAGCATCCACTTTGCCTGGCAGGTAAACACCTGGTGTACTGCAATCCCCAAACATCTCAGAAGCGTTCTCCTGCAATTCCCATGCCACTGTCACTGGACACACACAGTAATTACCCAGTTTGCTATTCCCAGGGGAGTCGTATACACACCCCAGTTTGTTGGATTCAATTGAGTGTCAGCTCGAATCTAACAACACTGCTCTGTGATCTACTTACACTGAAAATAAGCATAACTTTGTTAGCACAGGTTAAGATTTTAGCTGATCATGAGCAAGGATAATAAGAACAACAGATTACAAATAAAACAGAAGTATAACACACTTCTACTACCCTAAGTCTTAACTATAGCAAGCTAACCTTATCTAAAGCATTTTCTCATCTAAGACCTTTCTTGGAGCCTTCCAGCCAAAGTTGGCTAAGATCCTATTTTTGTGGGCATAAATAAATCCACTTCCAGATTATCTCCTCAAGAGCAGGATAACAAAATATCTTACTTGTCTTCCTCTTATGCCACAAACGTCATTGTCTATATATCCCATAGCCAGGACAACCTCTGTGGTTTAATCTCCAGTATCTTCCCATTCCCCTTTTTAAACCATCTACAAATTTGGCTCACAATGCTAAATTTCCATTTGACAGATAGTTACACATCTTATATCTCCTCTATGGGAGAAACCAGTTTTGCCTGGTTAGATTTTAAAACATAATTCTGCTATGCATACATAACTGTTCAAATATCATCAGTGCAGATATTTCACAATGACATTGAAGACCACCCTGATACCAGCTTTCATTTGACACCTCACAGGACAACACTAACAGATAGATGCTATGGAAGCCATGTGTTGGGTGTAGTAAGTTTGTCAGTTCTGTTAGGAGTTGCTATCATAGTAGTCAACCCTTTGCCAGTTGGCACCAGTGGGCCACTGTGTCACGAGCCCATCAGTTGTGACTGACTTCTTTCAGAGACGGAAAAGAGGAGACATCCCAGAAAACCAGCATAGGGGACGTGAAGTTACAGCACAGATTTTTCATCATTATTCCACTAGAGACAGGGTTTCCTGACTCTCACTTGTGAACTCAGCTCTATCAACACACCGAGGGAAGAACCACTGCTCTCTGAGTTCCCCTTCCCGAGGAAGCAGAGGCACATCAGTGGACATGTAAGGCAGTTTCTGCTGGCACTGTTTCCAAAACGTCATGGGGTTTGAAGGCAGAAAAGAAGTTAGTACTGATTCCCTTAATGGTAGCTCTTGAGCAAAGTTTCTATTAGAAGTCTACCTTGAACTAAAGGTGTATAAAGGTGCAGAGAGAAACTGCTCTTTCATGCCTCCTCCATACTTTTGGCTCTGGCTCTCCAGAGTCCAAAATGTATTGCGTGCCAACAGTTGGAGATTGCATCACACCACAAAATATTACCTTTAATGAGCAATAACTCTGGGAACAACAGTTATTCTGCATACTGCACCAGTATAGGTGCTGCTGAGTAATAAGTACAAAAGGTGTGGCTAATTTTCTGGGAATATTTAACAAGGCATCATGTAATATTTCCTTTAATATTAAAGATGAAGAAAAATGAAAGGGTAAAAACACTGGAAATGACGCAAGTATAATTAAAAAAAACATGAAAGTTATATATATATATATATATATATATATCAGACAATAAGAGGTATTAGTGAAAGAGCACAAACATATGTGCATGTCATTGTAAGCTGTTTGGCTAACTTAGCTAGAATTATTTACTAAAGCCATAGGGTGTGTCTACACTTACAAGTTAGGTCGACTTAAGGAGGCTTAAGGTGACCTAATTTACACCCTGTCCACACTGCACTTTTATTAAGTCGACTTAAACTGTTCCAACTAGTTTTAGATTGACTTAAGGCTTAAGTTGATTCCTTAAGTCGACTTAAACCAGTGTGGACGGGGATCAGTGCCTAAGTCGATCTTATTAAATCGACTTAATAAGGTTGACAAGGGGTATGTTTACACTAGAAAATGTTAAGTCAGCTTAACAAAGTCGACTTAACTTTTCTAGTGTAGACATAGCCATAGATAGTTTCAGAGGATGGTCAGGATCATGGGATCTGGAGTCCTATTAGATAAGAATGTCATAAATCTATTGCTTGCTTTAATACAACAGGATTATCAAAATGCCACACTATATCATCATGGAGACTAGACTATTCATAGTGCTTTTGAATGATTGATAATGCCAGATGTGCAAAGTTTTGGCATGGCTCTGTATGCTTCTTTAGAATATAGTCAAATAATCTAGGGTTCAGGAAAATACCTGGAAGTGTTATACTACTTGCCAACCATCAACAAAAGGGGGGGGGGGGTACAACAAGGAAAAGAATGAAATTACCCACAAAATAAATAAATAAATAAATAAATAAAACCCCTGCCTATTTAGAGAAATTACTTTTCATTTAAAAAGTGGAGAAATGTATCATTGTTCAAGACCATGAACTTCAAGGCTTGATACTTGAAGGTAAAATTCAAAACAGTGATTTCTGCACCAGAGAACACCAAACTATTATACTTTGATTAATGAGACTTCTTAGCATATACTGAAGGTTCTTGTGACTATCTTATTAGACAATAATTTGGAGAAGTGTGAGGCTTTATGGATTATCAAAGATAAAAATAACTTTTAAAAGACAATAATTTAAATGCTGATTGCAGAAACTGACACCAAAGGGATAGGTGTTCTAAGTAGAAAGTCCAGTGTCTTTTTTCATAGCAACTATATTTCCTTTCTAACTCTGCAGATATAAATTTCAATGAAGTATTATCACGCAAAGTAGACAAATTATTAAATATTCCAGAACACTACATCTATATTAGTTATTGATCCCTAGGCTATTTTACCCTAACTCACTAGCTCAGAAGATTAAATAGAAGACTTGCATTGGAAACTCAAAAAGAAGTTTTTTTAAGAACAAAACACATTTCAGAAAAAGATAATGGTGGGCGGGAGTAAAATAACAGAATAATTGTACTGGAAAATATTTACTGGAAATCATCTTTCATGCCTCCTACGCCGCACTATGTACAGTACACAATGAGATTTTCAGAGTATGTAATGTCTGAACTATTTTAGTATAATAAAAATCTTATTCTTTGCTGGATCCATCACATTTGGCCATGAGAACCTTACAAACATTATTCTAGCAGTATCAAATGCCAATTCTTTTATTCCTATTGCATTCATTTTAGCTATCTCATGACCTTTGGCCTTGGACCCAAGTCCACAGGAATAGGCATGTGTCAGCCCTCCACTTGGCAGCCTCCTGACAACTGCTGGTTCAGGACCCACAAAGTCCTGCCCCCATTTGAGACTCTGACTTGAGGTCTTATTGGAAGAGCCCCAGAATAGTCAATTCATGAGTTCTGCATGCATAAACTGCCACAAAGGCTTAGTTCCCTCTAGTTGCAGAGAGCACAAACACACCACCTATCCATCATTTATCTTCAGGGATGCGGAGAAGCTTTATTTGTACATACAATGCAAGGACACCAACCTTCTCCAGTCTCTTACTTTTGCTTTTACTAAGTGAAAACTGCTTTTGACATAAGCAAGAGTTACAGGTGGGAACCTCGCTAAAAGTGATTTGTTTCCTTCCCGGTGTGTTACATTCTGTAGAAATGTCAGTTTCATTTCATGTGCAAAACTTTTCACCCAGCTTAGGATGCACACACTGCACAAGCAAGAAATGGATTTGTAATTCAGAGGTGGCTATTCTAAAGATAAAAATCGTTTTGCTGAAAGAAGAACAGGAATTCCGGGAAGGATTTATTTTTAGTGACGTTCCAAAAAGTGTCCCAAAAATCTTATTGTACATGTTCCAGCCTATGTGTTGGCAATAGTCAGCATTGTTCTTTGAGCCTTTTCCGTGTGTGCTCAATATTGTTCCTCCTGTGGTTGTCATTTGCAAACTCTGACAATAGACTCAACAAAGCTCTTAATTAGAAAAAGTATGAGCACTTGGTGCCATAAATGTGACCATGAAAATGCATTTTTCATGATAAAAAGAGAAATAAAACAGACCATTACCAAATAAACAGTAGTCTTTAAATGCAAAATTAGCATCTGATTAAAATAGTGGTAAATTGGAAGTTCTGATAGTTTGTCATATGGGTCTCCAAGGCTATGCACCTTGCTGTCAACATTTTGTTTTGCTTTAGAAATGCAACACGGGGAACAAAGGGATAAAATGGACAGTGTTAGATTAAGAATAAATGAGCCGAGGAGAAACCTAATCTCTTTTGGAAACAATCCCTATTGAACCTTATGGATATGAAACCATAAGGTTTCTACAGAAATTATTTAAAACCCTACAGATTTTAAAATAATGTTACTACTAACAGAAAATTAAAATATTTCTGTACATTTCTTAAATCATCCGACAGAAATTCATAGAAAGGACATAATCTCTTGTTAAATTCTATAGTTTCAAAATACCTCCAGAACACTTCTCATTTTCTGTTACATTTGGCAAGTTGCTTTCATGAGGGTCAGGACTCCTCAAAGTTACTGCTTCAATGTGCACATTCTTCATCCCTGTTTCCCACCCCATGAGTGACTGCTTAATCTACATCTCAAAGCACCCATTTTTTTTACTCATTGAATGCTGTGCAAAAGCCTCCTTTTTCAGGCTCAGATGGAAGGAGGCTGCCTTAATCTACCTCTGACTTTAGATGACCTATTACATTTCATACAGCTCTAACATCTGACACTACTACAATAGTCACCTTCAAACACTAGCCATGTCAGCTGCTTTCAAAAATATGGTCAAAGTCTAATGTTAATAGCTCAGTTCTGTGTATACTTTTCCACGTCTGGCTTTTTTGCATGTGTGTGAGTACCTGTATCTTTTTGTGAGAAGTGTGCAGTCAAAAATTGAAGGGAGCAGGGATTTAGCTTTCTGGAGAGCTGGCATTTCCAGCAGTTTTCAATATTTCAATATTACCTGATTATATTGGGGCAACTGAAACTGAAGGCCAGGGTGTGAGAAAGGGAGTAAAAATGCTACTAGTTGCCAGGGAATATTGAAGTATGACCCTAACTCTTGATGTTGAAATGTTTCAAGATTAGTAATCTGCCTCAAGATACGTTTACTGGTTTGGGATTTGCTGTTTCAAAACATTGCTTTTCTGTGGAGAGTCTCAGGATTTAGTACCCCACACATATGTTCAGTTGTCTCAAGGATCAGCTGCAAAACCAGCCCTGGAAAAGAGACACTGGCAATATAACAATACATTTCACTGTGCTTTCTGCTTTGTCCCATAGGATATCTTGGGTAGGGGAATGTATTCTGAAAATGGTGGGGTTCACAGTCAGACATCATTCAAGTTCTCATTCGCTCTCTTTCTATTCAGGACAAAAGATCTGCCATGAATATTCACGCTCTGCAGCTGCCTACCAGGAGTCTCCTCACCATGTCTTGCCAGTCATGAGCAGCTCTTTACAATGACTAACGGATGCCATGAGTTGTCTGTCTTGGAGCAGCTTGAACACACATTGAGGCAACTGAGCTGTGGAGAAGGCTCAATAAGAAGGTGGGATGGAACTAGAAGGGGCCCCGTGGAAACCTCCTGACTGTTTTAGATGCCTGGGCAGATAAGAAATTAATTCAACTGGGGACTGGAAGATGTCCACCAGAAATATTGCTCTGCTGTGCTCCCCTCTCACATCTTCTGTTCCTTCTCCTCTTTAGTTTGCACCATGGAAGACATTCCATGATTCACTGTCACCATATTACACTAAGCCTACTGTCTAGGGGCTGTTTCCTTACTCTTTGTTTCCAGCCATTGTCCAGAAAAGTAGTCTTACTCCACTGAGGATGCCTCACAGCGGTTGGCAGTGCTCACAGCACCATCCAGAGAAAATAGACAGGGGAATTTTGACTGAGCTGTTCACTACTCAGAATGAAACGATCCCCAAGGGACAGTTATTCAGGATTGAATACAAAATAAAATGCAATTTATAGCCACCATTCACTAGTATCAAGCCCCATTAAAAGTATGAGGAAAAAACAGCTGCAGAAATTTCTCCCTTCTTCTTGCTTGAGTGGACTTTTTTCTACCTCTGGATCCATGAGAAACCAGCAAAGAGTTTCTGCAAATAGCCACCATCTTGTGACTGCTGGAATTTATAACCTGACACAACGCCACCTGCTGCTAAGAAAGCAGCACTGCAACTTCCCATTAAAATTAACAGGAACTTGCTCTACACTGATGCTTTGTTTGGGTCTCCTTATTAGCTCTTTGAATGTTCATGGGAAGTGAGGGGTCCCATATTCCTCCTGACTAGAGGAGGCCAAGGTGACAAACTGTGTTTTAAGAAATCAGAAACATGAAAGTTAAAAAGCAAGGTGGAAAAAAGTATTGCTACCTACTCTAGAGCCTTGAAGAACAGGGTCAAGCCCTAGTTTCTTTCTTTCTTCACAATGGATTCCCATTCCAGGAAACTTGCTTTCAAAACACCAGAAAACTTGCTGATTCTGAAGCAAAAAGGTTAGTGCTACACAGCACTGGGAAAGAGAGAGGAGTAAAGATAAGGAAAAGAGAGCAGCAGGCTCAAGGAAGAATGAATGATAAAATTGCTGTCAAATTCAATGGGACGAGAAGTCCGAGATGATGCAGGTACTGGGACTTAACTGTTTGTGTACAGAGGGCAGCAGAATGTACCAGTGTTTAAAGAGCAAGTGAGATGGCAAATTGGCAAATCTGGCTGATTTCTGCTTGCATGATGCCCACATATTGATGATTGCAAAGCTCAGAGGGCACTGGAGGATGTAGCATTAATGCTAAAGCATGCTAAGTGTGAGGACATGCAGAGAAGTCTCATGTGAAACATGATGTGTGCCCAGCTGATTGTGTGACTTTTTTGAAGGTATGAACCTGACTGAGTAAATACACATCGCATGACTGTGGTGTCTCCAGCGTGTCTAATTAACATATGCAAATTTTGTTAAGCTTTTTAAAACATACATTTTGAAGGCTGTATGTTGTGTTGTAACCATGTTAGTCTCAGGATATTAGGGAGATAACATCTGTTTATTGTATAAAACATTCATGAGGCAGTGTGAGCTCTCCTTATCCTCTGCCTCCCAGCTTTGTATTTGTGTCATCTTGTATCTTGAATGGGAGGTCCTTGTGACAGAGACAGTCTTTTTACTGCCTAGCACAACAAAGTTCTGATCTGTGACTACTGATCCTTCATTTGACTATAATAATAATGAATAATAATGAATAAATAATAAATGAATGGATAATGGTGAAGACATAGTTTCTGCCAGCCTCAGAGTCAACTTTCAAATACCTGAGAAAAAAATAAAGCACCTCACCTGACGTGTTCCTCCCCATTACATTTCCACTTTTTTCCTGGGTCCCAATGCACTGTTTTAGTGAAGTGGATATTTCCATCATGCTCATTTGTACAGTGTTTCTTTAATTAATTCTTTTCTCTATCAGCAGGAAGACTTGGATGTCCTCCACAAACAGCATCTACATAAGCAAGCTGGCACCGGAAAGACTCTTGGATGACTGTCTATCAGTATAGGTATCTTCTGAATTGGCCCAAATTCCAGGCACCTAAACCTTCTCAGGTTCCCCTCCCTTCAGTCTGAAAATCCCACTTGGATGCCTCTTTCTCTGGCTGCATCCAAGACACACAGGACTTACTCTGCACTCAGGGATGTGAGCCATATCCTTGCACATGCATTAGACCTGCTTTAAGCACCCATTTTCCACTTAGGTACCGCAGAGATGTTTAGCTGGCCATTTAGGTGCCTACTATGTTTTGAAAATCCTGACTATTAAGTGTCATTCAGTAGCTAGTAGTTAGAGCAGGACTATATCTCATACCTGTATCAGTATAACATTGTCATCCAAGGGAGTAAAAAAATCCACATTCCTCTCATATAAACAGCGCTGTGTAGATGGGAGAGCATCTCCCACTGACATAGCTGTTGCCTCTTGGGGTGGTGGATTAACTACACTGGTGGGAGAAGCTAAAATACTATAGTGGCGCAGCACTGTACATGAAGACAAGCCCTTAATAATAATAACTCTTTTATGGAACTGATTGTCTAGTAGAGAGCACGCTGGCCCAAACCCACTGATGAATTTGGGAGTGATAATTTGGAAATTTCCCTGACCCGAGTCTAACATTCTGGGCTGAACCCTATCTCTGTAATGAATGAACCAACCGCATGGATTTGAATGCCCATAAAGTTCAGACATAGGGAGGGAAAATCTGGACCCCACTTGACCCTTGCATTTCAGGTCTATCTTTGCTGTTTGATTATAAAATATGCAGTGTTATTGTAGCTGTGTTGGTCCCAGGATGTTAGAGAGACGAGGGCTATGTCTACACTAGAAAAAATTAGGTCGACTTTCTTAAGTCGACAACAAAGTGGTTACCCTGAACGTGGACTTAGTAAATCGACCTTACTGCCCTTAAGTCAACTTAATACAGGGTTAATCCAGGGGTAGGCAACCCCCACCACACGTGCCAACAGTGGCACACAGGCCCATTTGGAGCAGCACTCGGCATCCTCTGTGGCACCACAGAAATTGCCACTCCTGCCACCAAAAGACACTCTTCTTTCGGGGGCGGCTGCAGTGTGGAGGTCTCTGCCATGTCCATGCCCCAGGCATATCATGTAAAGAAGCCGCCCAGAGCGGCTCCTCTCTGTGGTCTGCGGCCACCAAAAAGAGTGATTCCAGGTAACTGGGGATAGAGGTCCCCAGGCACGCTGCTGAGAGGATCCCCTCCAGGTGTCTTCTTTCCATAAATGGGCTGTCGGCACCAGTTGAGGGTTGAGGAGGAGGGGCCGGCACAGGGGTCGGCAAAAGTTGCCAGCCCCTGGGTTAATCCATGTCCACACTGTGCTTAAGTCAACCTAAGGAGTTGACTTAAGGGTTAGGTTGACCTACCTGGCAGTTCTTACTAAGTCAACTTAAGGAATTTCTTAAGTTGACTTAATGAAAGCCCAGTGTGGATGGGGAGCAATTTAGGTCGACTTAAGGCTACTTAAGTCGACCTAAATTGCCAGTGTCGACATACCCTTTAAAGTGAGTGAGGCAATATTTGGAATCAGACCTTGTCAGAACAACAGATACAACACCTGCAGACATATGTCCTCTGCTACCATGATCAGCACCTCTGCCCAACAGACCTCTCAGGATCCATGGGTCCAACTCAGGTCTATCACAACATGTGGTGTACTAATCTGGTGCACCAAATGCTCCAGTAACAGCTATTTGGGTGAAACCAGATAATCATTTATGCTCTGGAATCAATCCCCACAGAAAAATGATAAAAACTAAAATGGGGTCAGCAAACCCCGGCATGCATGCCAAAGATGGCATGTGTGCCTATTCTGAGTGGCATGCAAGGCTCTTGGCTCTGCGGTGCTGCTCAGTGCTGTGGCTGCTCCCCCCTGCTGGCCCCGCCTCCTCCTAGCAGGGTCTGGGGCTGCAAGAGCTGCCACAGATGTGGCGGCTCCTCTCCCCTGCTGGGCCTGCCCTCCTGCAACAGGACCTGGGGCCACAAGAACTGCCATGTGTGTAGCTGCTCCTCTCCCCTGCTGGCCCAGCCCTGGGCACCTGCCGAGGGTTGGGGGG
>ML685862.1:6585371-6653083 GCA_007922175.1 Pelusios castaneus
CCCCCCCCCCCATCCTAGGCCCTGCCTCCTGGGGATGGGCTGGTGCTGGAGGGGACCTGAGGCCAGAGCAGAGGCCAGCCCCAGCCTGGATGGTCGGCCCCCGGGGCAGTGAGGCCGACTGGCGTGTGTGATGTGGCTTCCAGTGCGGTCCAAAGGCTGCGCCAGAGGCTGTACTGCACACCAGTCGGCTCCACCCCAGAGTGGAGTGACCAGTTGGGTCGGCTTGTCCTGCCCCTGAAGGCAGACCAGCCGGCCCAGAGACAGGGCAGAAGAGCAGAGCTTGGCCTCTGGGCCAGCCTGCCCTGCCCACAGGGGCGGAGCTGGAGAGCAGAGCCTAGCCTGTGGGCCCCTGGGCCTGTGCCCCATAGGCCCATGCGTTAATCCACCCCTGCTCTCTAAAGGTATCTGGTGTTTTATCTGTTCTCAGCAAAGGTTGCTCCAAGATTATGATTAACTGCCTCTGTATCCTCCCTATGGTGACTTTCAGAACATTCATCCCAATTTTCTCTGGTAACAGTGCATAGCCAGCTACACTTTCCCTGAAACCAACTCATTCAGCATCCCATCCGTATTCCAAACATCTTAATTTTTAAAAAAGCCACAAAATGCCTTACCTTTAAATCCAACATATGAGCTGAGGCATGTGGCATTGTAAGCTGTCCATTAGTCCCATCTCTCAGGCTAACCCTTCACTCAAGCTCCCAGTTGTCATTCTGTTTGCAATGTTATGTGACATGACCTAAAAACGAAATCTAAGGGCAGTCTGTCTTCCATAGCTATTAGGCATTAGTGGATGTGGAGCCCTCTCAAGGGATTTTCATTTCATTCTAATCCTGACTCTAGTTTACATGTTTGGCCATGACTTCCTTCTCATTTCCACTTTGTTTTTCAGAGGAGGAAAGGCTTTTATTTCTGTTCATAACTGAGTCTACACATCAGCTTCTCTCTTTGCTAGAGACATGGTGCTCTGACCTCAGCACAGGAGCTGGGACAGAAGACTGGAATGGATGGAATTAAAACTCTACGTATAAAAAACTTAAGTCACTTTAATATCCAATTATTTTATTGTCTTTAACAGTGTGACGCTCACTCAAAGAACTAGACAATTTCTACTCCAGTGCCCTGAGTTTTTCAGAAGTTTCTTTTCTCGTGGGGAGGCCTGTTCTTCTTTAAAGGGTAGCTAATAATTTTTCTAGCCTTTTAGACGTGCCAAGAGGGTCTGGGGATCTCTGTATCATTCTTGCTGCCCTCAGATTCCATTTGTATAATTTTTATTTTTAAAATATGGTAATCAGACAGGGCAGCATTCCATCTCTGGCCCCCTGCAGTGCATGAATAATTTCCCACAGTTACATTTGATGCCTTTACTTGTGTACACAGGAATTCTATTTGTTTGTATAAATTACTGTTAAAAACGCTGGCAGAGAAGTTTTTATACATTCTAACTTATTTAGCCAGTCTTCCCGGATCAATGTTTTGTGATATTTGTAATTTTGAAGGTCTATTTCTTTTTTATTATTATTATTATTATTATTATTATTTTCCCCTCAGCCTGATAATTGTACATACCTACAGATTAAACTGCTTAAGACACTTTACAGAATAATAGACATTAGAGATGGAAAAGACCTATTAGGTCATCCATTCTATCTTCCTGCCCTTATCAGCTACTCTATTCAAGTTACTCTGAATAACTTTCCTTATAAGTTCTGTATTGACACATATTAAAGATCTATTTTAACACATCGCTCAAACAAGTCATATCTTTTCAGTACATATTCTGGTCCCACTGACGTCAATGGCAATATTGAAAATTAACTTCAGTCAGGCCAGAATATGGTCTTTAGTATATTACGAATGTACACATAACCATTCTGTCAGGGGTTTTGGATAATAATAAAGGTTGCCATCAGGTGTTATATCCTTTGATTTTCCATTAAGGGTTATTTCCTTTGAAAAATTAAAATTTGGGTTAACTCATGCACTGTGCTCTAAAAGAATAAATTAAGAGTCCTCGTTTTACCAAAGGAATGCTTCCCAGATCAGGAAGGGATTGGCACAGACTTGGGTGTGCTTTGTAATAAAAAATCAATGAGTGACTCAATAAAAGTAATAAAACAGAAACCAGGTCTGACTACCAAAATCAGCATCAATGAAAAGGATGTACATGTAAGACAAAGGCACAGTGAGCAATCAGTTACTTGCAGCAAGCAAAGGTTCCATCAGCAAGCAGTACCGGTGATATATGACAAGTGACAAGTCTTTATCTTGCCTAGGGTTCCTTTACATAGAAACAATGTTATTTATATCTGTGGCCCCTCAGCTGATAATCTATCATCTAACTACAAATAAATCTTTTTGTATTCAGTGGTAAACAAGACCTTGGTTTTTTAGGTACTTATGGCCCCTATCACTATAATGCCTGAATGCCTCATATAACTTTTAATGCATTTATCCTCACAACCCATCACCTTATTACAGATGGGGAACTGAGGCATAGGGGGTTATGTCTACACTAGCAATTTAGGTCGACTTAAGGACCCTTAAGTCGACCTAAATTACTCCATGTCTACATCTGACTTTCATTAAGTTGACAAGAAGTTCTTTAAGTCGACTTAATGAAAGCTTAAGTCAACTTAATAACAACCGCCCATTAGGTCGACTTAAGCCTTAAGTTGACTCCTTAAGTCGACGTAAGGATGGTGTAGATGGGGGGGTAACCCTTAAGTCGACTTTATAAAGTCGACTTAAGGCCAGTTAAATTGATTTAACAAAGTGAACTAAGTCGACTGAACTTTCAGTCGACCTAGTCCACTTTATTAAGTCGACTTAATAAGGTCAGCTTTAAGTCAATTTAAAGTCGACCTTATTAAGTCAACTTGACAAGTCAACTTAACTTTTTCTAGTGTAGACATACCCAGGGAGATTAAGTCCCAGAGCCTCAAAGTATTTAGCCATCCGACTCCCAGTGAAATCAGTGAGAGTGAGGCACTTAAATTCCTTTGAGGATCTGGGCCTCAGTGACTTCCTGAAGATCATGCAAGATAGATGAAGTGTAGGAATTAAACTCAAATCACCATGGGTGGGGCTAGGACTTAACCTACTGGACCATCCTCTGTGCCCTGGTACCCTGATTTCCAAGAGGCACTACTATATGGGATTTTGCAGCTATCGAGCAGTTCTGCAGCTGTTTCAAGTCATCTTTTCTAAAAATGAAGGGGTTTATTGAATTAAATATGAAGAGGAATAATACAAGTAAGGCACTACACTAGGTGCTATTTATTTTCACAATACAATATTTTATGGGACTAATACTTCAATATACTACAGAGTTTTGTAATGACAATCATACTGCTTTATTGAAATTGCTGGGGGACGGAGTAGAGCTGGAGTTTGGTATTTGGAGCTTTTGCAATGTAGATAGAACATTTTTATTCCACTGTGTTTAATTTATATAACAAACAGGAAAATAGCTGCTTTCTCATAGACCCATAGACTCTAAGGTCAGAAGGGACCAGTATGATCATCTAGTCTGACCTCCTGCATGATGCAGGCCACAAAACCTCATCCACCCACTCTTTCAATAAGCCTCTAACCAATGACTGAGTTATTAAAGTCCTCAGATCATGATTTAAAGACTAAGATACAGAGAATCCACCAGCAAGTGAGCCATTCCCAATGCTACAGAGGAAAGCGAAAACCCTCCAGAGACCTAGCCAATCTGGGAGGAACCTCTTTCTTCTTGTTTGGCCATTTACTTTAAAGCATTATGACATCAATGATCCATATTTCCTTATATAGTGTTAATACATATATTCACAGTGATGTTACTCACCAGTGCGTCATCTTTCAGAAAAGCCCTCACTCTATACATGCTTATAACACAACAATATTGTATACAGTCAGTTGATTCAATTGCTTATCACTTGAAGTTCAACCCCCCTGGCTTTATTGACTGGTAAATCTTTTAAATTGATTTTCCTAGAGTTGCCCCTCAAAGTAAAGCTTATTAAAGCTGTGAGTAAGGGGATGTAGAATCTAAAGCTCCATGCTCTTTCTTCCCCGACTTGTTAGCTAATAGCTTTGTTTTCCTAACATGTAAAAATGGACCTTCATTGCCTTTCCCTGAACTTTAAGGCTGATCAGCAAATCAAATACACATTGCTTTGTCTATTGTAGACCTGGTTACCAATTCACCCTGATGTGCCTGTATTAAGCACTCTTTAGTCATAACTCTAGTATATATCCATAACTCTTACTACCCACCACATATATACATCACATAAGAATATTAATCATAAGTGAGTTACTAGTTTTCCAATGATATTTTACATGATACAGATGATAACCATCATGAGTTGGGGTACACTGAGGTGATCAGGCTGGCTGAAACTCATTACCTGATACCAGTGAGCCCCTTGCCCTCTAGCACTGAGATGGTCTGAGGGTTGTTCCTCCCAACAACAAAGCTGCAGGAGGGTTAGCCACTAGCTGACCCGGAGGCAGGAAGTCAGAGTCATCTTTTGCAGACAGGGCATCTGCCACTATATTGCCTTTCTCCTTTTGTCTGTTTAGAGTCTCCAGGACACAATATGAATATACATAATTTCACATACTGTTTTGTTTCAAACCTGTCAGTCTCATTAATGATCAGTATGCTATTAGATTTCTAATGGTATATTATATCACCTTTTAACCATATACAACACCACTGTGAGGTGTAATAACTCTATCATGCATGACTAGTTGCTGACCCAGAGCAGTGGGTCTATCATGCATGTACTGGAGAGTGGTTTCTTTATATATTGGTTTTGTATAAATAACCAATCTCCATGATCCTTATTCACTTAATTGGTCACTGAAATGGATAATACTTGACTCTGCAAGTAGGCTCTCTCATCAGAGAAGGCACTCAGTAATTTATGAGATTAGACCCTTACTTCTATAATCTATTTATTCCTTTATTGGGAGTATGTTAAAGAGTTTGACTTTCACCATAAATGCAGAATCACTCTGGACAAACCTCATATCTTGATGCTGGGCAAATCCCCCCTATCAAGGACTCTCCGCGTTCAAGCTGATGTCTCAGATGTTCTTTCACATAAAAAGGTTATTGTGAATAGTACATTTATTCTGTTAGCATGATTACTCTACATTTAAGTGAGTTTCAGTGTAACGGATACAGTGCGGTTCACAGACTGATAAGTGGATATTAATCCATTACAGCATACTGTAATAGTAAATTATAAATTCACCTATCGTAAATACCATTATATAAAGCTGCAATTATACAATTAACATACCCTCTCTTTTCACCAACATGCTAAAAGCTCTAAGTGCAATCTATTCAAACTTGTATGCCTCGGGCAGTAAGCATTATGTGTACTATTCACAGGATCACAGGATTTTCATTTAAATGTCATTTCTGAGGGTCACCTTGCTAAAATTATAGTTCCTAATATTCCTTTTAGCCACATGCTGCAGGATTTATTACAAGAATGTAACTGCTTCATGGCAGCATTCATTTGGGGGTGTTTGTCTTTTAGAATTACCCCTGACATCCTAACACCCATATGGATTTTACTGAAGTCAATTGTAAACAGCATTAACACTCTTCCAAATTCTTTTGCTGCTTACATAAAAAAGGCCTGATTCTGATCCCCTTAGTCGCAACAATAACAACACTGAAGTCAATGATGCAACTTGTGGAGGAAGGTGATATTAATGGCTCAGATTCAGCCACATGTTTTAAACACATGACTAACATTAAGTAGACAGGTAGCCCAGGGCCAGCCCGGATTAAGGCCCCTGCCTGAATGGAGAGCTGCTGCCGCTCACTTTCAGCAGTTGGCCTGCCCAGCCATGAGCTGGTTGGTCTACTGTAGACCAGCCAGCCTGGGGGCCAAGTTGGAGTGCAGCAGCTTGCAGCCTCTGGCCCACCTCCTCCCACAGCCCCTCGCAAAAGCACCGGCCCGTGAGGCCTCCCCACAGCTCCCCACTACAGGAGAACAGTGCTGGCCCACAGCAGCACTGGCTGTGCCCCCTTGAACTCCCTCCACTGCATCAGTTGGACACCATGCCAATGAGGAAGGGGGCCCACAAGGGTGGGTAGACCGCCCCCGCCTACCCCGCCCCCCATCCCCTGGCCTTGATCTGGCCCTGAGGTAGCCCCTTGAATCCAATGAGAGTTCTCAAGAAATAGTTAAAAAGTTAAGCTGGTGCTTCAGTACCTTATTAAATCAGAAATAGTGTGAATAAGGATAAGAATCTGGCCCCAAATATATAAACATCTACTTAGATAGTTTACAATTGGCATTGCACTTTACATATTCTGTGGAGAACTGTGACCTGTTTATGTAACATCAAATGCAAAGTGAGCTATAGAAAACACTCAGCAGATGTCTTGTAGTTCTATGGAAAACCTGCAGGATTGTATAAAGTTACTCCTATAAAGTATTCAGTGAGCCTCCAGCAACTTAAACTGTATCTCTGGGCCCTGTATTGCATGTATCTTCAGACTGAACAATGTCAGTCCTCATGATTTGAATATTTACACAAGTAAGCTATTTATTTTCTGAGATTTAAGAGAGCTAGCATTTTTTTTTAAACTACCACAAGAAGGAAATATTTATTTTTAAATTCAGTTTTAGGACCCAGGAAACATGCAGATGAAACAGCCCTAGTAGCCCATGGCAACACTGTAGATTAAAGTGGAAATTGCTTTATTACCATCACATTGTGAATGACCTCCTACTACACAAGTCTATACAAATGGCCTTATAAATGTCTATACAAACTCTTATTAGTTCCTAGTACCCTTTGGACTACTGCTGAGTTTGTTGGTCTGCTTAACCCTTCCAGTGACTGGATGAGGTGAAGAGCTTAAGGCCAGACCACCTATCCAA
This sequence comes from Pelusios castaneus, assembly GCA_007922175.1. Lineage (NCBI taxonomy): Eukaryota > Metazoa > Chordata > Testudines > Pelomedusidae > Pelusios > Pelusios castaneus. Next base: position 6,592,277 of record ML685862.1, read on the forward strand.
CCTCATGTATATCACAGGCTCCCAAAGCTAGCCAGCACCAACAGACCACCAACACTAAACCCAACAACCAAAATGTGACTAAGTATTAACAGTCCACAGGAGTCTAGGCTATTCTGTGCCACCGGCAGAGCCTCAGAGTGACTGTTCTGTGCCCCAGGACTCGATGTTTGGTGTTAATATTTTTTTTTTGTTTTCCAACTGACTATGTATTATAGAGCTGCAAGCAAAACTGGAAATTAAGAAGGATAAAGGTGAGACCTCCTGACTGACAGTAGTGGGTTGAGTGGCAGTTCCTTTGAATACAGAAGGGTATTTGGAATAGTATTTATTTATATCTCTAAACAGCTCACCTTGTGTGCTGTGCAGAGAGTTTAAGGAAGTATTAGTCCACCAAGCACTTCAAATGGACCAGACACCCCATTACTACACCACAAACACACCACTCAGTGCTTATTAAAATAACCCCCCAAAAGTGGTTCTACTTGACACACCAACTCTGAACATTATCCTGAATCCAGAACATCATATTCACACCCCCACTATCACTTCCACAAATCATCCCCCAATAACCAGTGACTGTGTCGCCACAGTTATCAAATTTGTGACCACCATGGCACCACGTGATATCAGCTAGATTTGTGGCAACACGGGCAAGTTAAGCCCCTGGAATAAGCTCCTGGCAGGTGGACAGTTATATTCTCATCGGCTATGTCTACACTTGTTAATTTAGGTCGATTTAGCTAAGTCGACTTAACAAAGTCAACTTTAAGTTGACTTTGTTAAGTCGACTTAGCATGTCCACACTCAAATATTAAGTTGACTTAGAGGGTACCCTACAAAATCGACCTAGAGCATCCACAGTGGACGCCTAGGTCGACTTGTAGGGGCTAGGTGGACCTGGGACAGGTCCACAGTGGCAGGGGGGCACCCCTTGCCAACTGCCAGGTACAATGGGACAAAGGGTGACAGGGACCCTGGCAAGGCATAGGGGCAGGGTGGGCAGGGCTCTGCCCTGCCCTTTTGGGGGGCACGCCAAGCTCTATCTGTGCCAGCCACCCTGGCAGGGAGGGCAATGGGGAAGCCCTGGAGCCCCCTAAGTTGACTTAAAGTTGACTTAAGGCTACTCCACGTCTACACTGGCTTAAGTCGACTTTCTAAAATTTACTTAAGCAGCAGGCCGACTTAAAATGAGGTTTTATAAAGTCGACTTAATTTTTCCTTAAGTCGACTTATGCAGCCGCTTAAGTTGACTTAAGGAAAGTGTAGTGTAGACGCAGAGTAAATTAAGTCAACTTAAGCAAGCTTAAGTTGACTTAATTTGTAAGTGTAGACACACTCATGGAGCCCCAGTCACTTCACTGGTCTCCATGTGGATACTTCAGCGTGACTCTTCTGAACAGTGAGCAGGATTTGAGCACAAAATTCAGACTAAGGCTAGTATGTTGTTTCCTGCAGCTCTTAGCTCTGACTGTGTTGTATGCCATCATGTACCAGGCTGAGGAATGGAACCATTCTGGATCATTCTGTTCACACATTGTTCTAGGGGTTGAAACAAAAATGAATAACTAATTTGATAAACTTTGGGTAACCTCAGTTACCAGGCTATGGGTACTGGGTAAGGTAATGTGCTACCTCCTCACCTCTCCTGTACTCTCTGGGCTTTTGCCATTCTCAAGAAAGCTACTGCTAACAAGCTAGTGCCAGAATGACATTCCTGAAAGAACAGCTTTCCATTGTAGAGAAGAGCACTGTAAAATTTAGATTCAGAACTTTGAAAACCCCAAGTTTTAGTCAACTAGTTAAGTGGGTTTGTTTACGCCCATCTCTAATTATATTATTCATAGTACCGTCAGTACTACTTGGCAGATACCTGCTTGTGTTTCCCAAAGCTGACAGACAGACAAGCACACTTTGTTCTCACAGACAATGTGAGTCTTGAATATTAGTTTTAAGTCTCACAGGAGTTCTGGGTCAGTCTATCTGGAGATTTTCCATTTCAAGTTCAAATGAACATCATGGTTTTTGGTGGAAGTCATATAAAGACATTTTTCACACACACAAAAAATTACAGTATGCCCAAGCTTACAGAAAGGGGTAATGTTTCACTCAACAGACGTCTTCAATGATTCAAGTATTTAAAACTGATGTTTCCCAGAGACCTTTTTTGAAAGGATAACAGATTTTTTTAGATAAAGGGAATGTGGTGGACCTAATTTAGCTAGATTTCAGCAAGGCATTTGATACAGTTCCACACAGGGCGTTATTAGTTAAGTTACAGAAGATGGGGATTAATATGAATATAGTAAGGTGGATAAGGAACTGGTTAAAAGGGAGGCTACAGTGGGTCATACTGAAGGGTGAACTGTCAAGCTGGAGGGAGGTTATCAGTGGAGTCCCTCAGGGATCGGTCTTGGGACCAATCTTATTTAACCTTTTTGTTACTGACCTTGGCACAAAAAGTGGGAATGTGCTAATAAAGTTTGCAGATGACATCAAGTTGGGAGGTATTGCCAATACAGAGAAGAATCGGGATACTATACAGAAAGAGCTGGATGACCTTGTAAACTGGAGTATCAGGAATAGGATGAAATTTAACAATGGGAAGTGCAAGGTCATGCATTTAGGGACAAATAATAAGCATTTTTCTTATAAGTTGGGGATGCCTCAATTGGAACGGATTGCGGAGGAGAAGGATCTGGGAGTACTGGTTGATCATAGGATGACTATGAGCCGCCAATGTGATGTGGCTGTGAAAAAAGCTAATGCGGTTCTAGGATGTATCAGGAGAGGTATTTCAAGTAGAGACAGGGAGGTGTTAGTGCCGCTGTACAAGGCACTGATGAGACCCCATCTGGAATATTGTGTCTCCCATGTTTAAAAAGGATGAATTCAAATTGGAACAGGTGCAGAGAAGGACTACAAGGATGGTCTGTGGAGTGGAAAACCTGCCTTATGAGTGGAGACTCAAGAAGCTTGGCTTGTTTAGCCTAACCAAAAGAAGGTTGAGTGGGGATATGATTGCTCTCTATAAATACATCAGAGGGATTAACATCAGGGAGGGAGAGGAATTATTTGAGTACGGCACCACTGTGGACACCAGAACAAAAGGTTATAAACTGTCCATCAAGAAATTTAGACTTGAAATTAGACGCAGGTTTCTAACCATTAGAGGAACAAAGTTCTGGAATAACCTTCCAAGGGGAGTTGTGGGGGCAAAAACCATAACTGCTTTCAAAACTGAGCTTAATAAATTTATGGAGGGGATGGTATGATTAGATAGCCTATTTTGGAAATTGACTGATATTTGGCTACAGGTGGTGGATATACAAGTGGCCTAAGAGGGGAGGGTACCTGGGGTGGGTTCTGAGTTATTACAGAGAATTGTTTCTTGGGTAACTGGCTGTTGAGACTTGCCTACATGCTCAGGGTTTAACTGATCGCCATATTTGGGGTTGGAAAGGAATTTTCCCCCAGGGCTGATTGGCTTGGGGTCCGGGGTTTTTTTGCCTTCCTCTGTAGCACAGGGCATGGATCACCTACCGGTGAATTCTCTGTATCTTAAAGTCCTTAAATTATGATTTAAGGAGGTAAATAACTCAGTCATAGGTTGGTGGCCTATTGCTGGAATGGGTGGGTGAGGATTTGAGGCCTGCATTTTGCAGGAGGTCAGACAAGATGATCGTGCTGGTCCCTTCTGACCTTAGAGTCTATGAGTCTATGGGTGCGTCTACACTTGTAAATTAAGTCAACTTAAGCTTGCTTAAGTCAACTTAATTTACTCTGCGTCTACACTACAGTTTCCTTAAGTCGACTTAAGCAGCTGCTTAAGTTGACTTAAGGAAAAATTAAGTCCACTTTGTTAAACCTCCTTTTAAGTCGACTTTCTGCTTAAGTCGACTTTCTAAACTTGACTTAAGCCAGTGTAGACGTGGAGTACCCCTAAGTCGACTTAGAGTCGACTTGGGGGCCTCCAGGGCTTCCCCACTGCCCTCCCTGCCAGGGTGGCTGGCACAGGGAGAGCCTGGCATGCCCCCCCCGCAGGGCAGGGCAGATCCCTGCCCACCCTGCCCCTATGCCCTGCCAGGGTCCTTGTCCCCCTTTGCCCCATTGTACCCAGGTACAATGGAGCAAAGGCTGAGCCCCCTGGTACTTGGCAAGGGGTGCCCCCCCCCACCACTGTGGACCAGTCCCAGGTCCACCTAGCTCCTACAAGTTGACCTAGAGCATCCAGTGTGGACGCTCTAGGTCGACTTTGTAGGGTCCCCTCAAAGTTGATTTAAAATTTAAGAGTGGACATGCTAAGTTGACTTAAATTAACAAATGTAGACATAGCCTACGAGTCTATGAGACCTGTGGGCATTGTATAAGGTTAGCCAGACAGGTAAACTATTCTGGGGCTGAGCAACTTCTACCATCATTGTTAATGCATGTGACATTTTGCTGGGTGTAGTATCACGGATTCTCACCCTTAAGCACTGAACAATTTTAACCACTTTCAGATTAATGTTTGCCTAAACACTGAAAGTGTATTATATTTGGCTGGCTATGTTAGGATTTATTGGGCTGATTTATCCATGAGTATATAAAGGTACTTTCCCAGTAATGAAAATGGAGAAAAATATGTGAAAGGTGCATTAATGTTTTGCAGCCATCAGGGAAATATCCTGCCTTGATTTCTCCTTACATTAAGGCTTTACCACTTGATTTTGACCTTCTGGAAAAAGTGTTTTGCATCAAAATGCTCAGATTTGTAGGAGAGTAGTAGAAAATGCATAAATAAAGAAAGTGAATGGGATGCCGATTAGCTAAATATAGCAAATGCACATTCAGGCAATTAAACGATGAAAAATGGATGGTAAAATGTTCCAATTTAACTTACATTGTCCTAAATATATATAAGATATATAGGGTATAAGAGGTCATTTCATTATAGAAACAGGGACAGAAATCATTGATACTTGTGTAAGGTATTTTCATTCTTATGTATTAATTTATTAAAAATCATCCTCATAGAGACCTAAGCCTGCTACGTGGTGGAAAGGAAAGGAGAGATAAAAAACACTGTCATCTTTTATGTAATGGGAGGTGTGATAGGTACCACGCAAGTACCTGGATAAATGGATAGGATGCTTATTTAGCCAGTATTGTTAAAATATTAGTATAATCTTTTGGCAAATATTAATTTTGTCATGCCTTGGAATAAAAGATCCCTTGTAGGGACTGGCCTTACAAGAATCTGCCTGGCTGGGGGTAATGTTACGTTTGGTAGCTATAATTGTTTTGTGTGGGCCATTTATTTCTTTTGTAAAAGTGACCTACAAATAATTTTCCAGAGTTAGGCATGCCCTTTTTTCTTCTTCCTCTTCTTCATAATGTATGAAGAAAGTCTGAAAGAGCTTTTCTGCTTGTTTTCTTTTCTCTTTGAGATAACAGGAATTTAAGGCCTCTTCATTCCTGGTTTAGAAAGAGGACCTCTTGATTGTCTCAGCTGGTTTTATCATCCCTTAACTGAAGGGGTAGGTGTACTAAATCTTTAACAAAAGCCCACTTTCACCATAATTTTAAGTCACCATTTAAGTTGAGTTAGAGCTAAGAAGGAATTTTAGACAGTCTGACTAAAATTCCTTTCCCTTCTCAACTTTCACACTTTGGGGCCTTGTAATGTCATCAGCTCCTTAACACTTCAGTCATCATATAGGTCCTGATCCTCTAGCTGCCTGTGTCTTGTGTAGTCAGTGACACACATTCAAAGTGATTATAGAATACAGCCCGTTCAGAATGATTATATTTCACGTCTATGTTACGCAGATTTGAATGCAAGACAAGCAGGAGAGCAGGTCAAGAACCTTCCAGGAGGTTACAAGAACTGAATTTCAAATGTAAAAACAACTAGAAAAAACAAAGTAAAAACCTTTCAAGTTTTCTGAGTGCTGTACAGAGGCATCACACCTCTTTTATTTCCCTGCAAGGACCACCTATAACACTCAAATCCCATAACTCCCATTTATATCCCTTTGAGAGACTAATTGCTTTTACATCAAAAACATTCAAAGACATGAATTTTCTAATGTTTGTGATTTGAGAAACTATTCCGAAACTGGGTCAATTTTTGAGTCAATGTGACAGAAAGCACTCCTGTATTCATGTCCTTTGTACAAGGTATGCCTTGTGAGGTATCATTTGAAAACTCCGAACTTGTTAATCAGTAATAGCATGGTGAAATGTATGTAGTAGCATTTTATAATGTTATAAATTCACCCAGGTATGATGTTAAAAATACACTCTCACATAGTACCAAACTGGTCAAACAGACCTGTCTTGAACAAAGGAGTGGGTGCTTGTCTTAATTTACATCTAAGTAGTAAACTGAGTCATTAAGCAGAAATGAGGAAGACAGGATACAAAGGAAGCTCACACAGGTGAAAAAACTTACAGGGAAGATGCCACCACACAGCCTTTTTCTTAGCTGGAAATGTTTTTTTTTTTTCCTCAGCTGGAAATGTTTCTCAAGAGTGGGACTGAAATGTAGAAATGGAAAGGCAAACAGTATAATATACCTCTTTTCTCTCCCCTCTCCCTCTCATGCTTGCACCTGAGAAAACAAAAGAAGCAACCCATTGGGTTGTGGGAGAGAAGTCCTGACCTACAGGTTGCTCAGTAATATTGCTGGAAGCATAGGGTGGGAAATGTATGCTTGCATCTAATATAGTTTGTTAAGTTAGGCACTAGAAAGTGTTTTATCTTTGTTTTTCTCTAACAGTTTCTGACTTTTGACCTTGTTTTATCTAATACAGTGTCTTTAAGTTGAAGTGTCTGGGTAACTTCATTTAAGGTAACAAGTTGTTGTAAATGGACACAAATCAGACATAAAAAATGGCAACATCCATAAACCAGTAGGAGAAAACTTCCTTCTCCTTGGACACTCAGTAGCAGACTTGAAAGCTGCCATACTTCAACAACAACAAAACCTTCAAAAACACACCACTTTGAAACTATAGAGCTGGAATTCATATGCAAACTTGACTCTATCAGACTGGGTCTGAATAGGGACTTGGAATGGCTATCCTATTACAAAAAGTAATTGTCCCTCTTCACACATTCTCACCTTCTAATCAACTGTTGTGAATAGGCCTCATCTACTGGAACTGAATTGACTTTGTTATCACTTGCCCTCCTCATCCTGTTTCTCACCCATCCTTGCCTGTGTGTATATATATATACATATACATATACACACACCTCTTTACTTCATGCATCTGATGAAGTGGGTTGCAGCCCATGAAAGCTTATGCTTGAAGAAATTTGTTAGTCTTTATGGTACCACAGGACTCTCATTATTTTTGCTATAAACAGATGAACACAACTACCCTTCTGGAACTGCTTGTTCCAGATCATCAGCAACCTTAAAGTTATAGAGATATGTTTATTACAAGGAGGTTGTGATCCTCATGCTATATGGCCATCATCTCTTTCCCTCCAAACAGATGGTTAATGAAAATGTAGGCAAGCAAAGGACACACAATTGAGAAAGAAGGGAGAGGGCAAAGATGATTTTCCCTTTCTGTAGTTTTAGAAAACCCCAAACCTGAAAACTAACAAACAAACCCTTCTTCAAAGGAAATCTTTCAAAACAAATGAAAGATTGTTTATGTCTCTGGGGTAATGAAATGGTATACTCATAACAGCAGACCCGTCCTTGGCTGGACCCTGGGGGAGAAAAGACAGCAGAGACATAATACAGCCAAGCCAATGCCTATTGGCTGAAATGTAGAAAATATAAATCTTTTACTTTAACCCTGTATTTGTCACAAAGATGTAATTTCACCCAGCTCTTTCTCAAGGGCTTAGTTACACCAGATATTGCAATTACCGGTTTAAAGAAAAATATTTTAAAAATAAAGAGATAAAAATTAGTAATGGTCTGTGGCAGATCTCTGACTATCCTCTGCTGTGAAGTCCTCTATCTATGGAACATCTGTAGCATGGACAACAGCAAAGTTAGTCTCCACACAATGTGCTGTCACAGAACATTCAGTCTCAGTTGGAGACCTCTGCTGATAGGATTGATCAGTCTCCATGTCCTTTTCATTGTTAACCATCTTGCTGAGAGAGCCAGAATAGACACTTCATGCTAATTTTGATGTTTTTTGTAATACTGTTGCCCTTGTTTGACCTAAACAGCTAATCAAAGCTCAGGGCTCTTGGGATATCCCTGTTCGGGGTAGAAATGGATAAGAGTCTGGTATTTTCTTTGATGAAATCTTATTTATTTACAAGAACGTGCAAAGTCTGGCTGTTTCTCATCAGTTTCAGGCCTCATTAGCCAACACCTCCCGCAAGCCAATAACCACCTATGGCTTTTGCAGTTATACATTATGTGTACAGGGTGCTTCCTGGATTTCTTTGTTTTCACTGCTGAATCTGCCTGTTTTGTTGGTCTCAGTCTTCCCTTCTCTTACAGGCATGGCATGCACTTTACCCAAACTCCTGGATTGGTTCACAGCACCCTTTGTCTTAGGTGCTTGTGATTAACTAATCCTAACAGTTATGTTAGATCAGGGGGCATTCCCACCCGATACCCAATAGTTTTATGAACCATGCAGTTAAGCGTACCTCTTAATAGCATAGTATGAATGTTTGTCCAGTCTGAAATGGACTTACTGATATATTTAATATGGGCCAAACACCAACCATAGCATATCAACAACTTTCAATTGTCAGTCTGCTCTGAATTCAGGCTAGGTTTTTTCCACCATGTCTCCCAGTCTAAAATCATATTTATTATATGTTCTCGGAAAATAAATATAAGTATAGTCATGCAATCACTAATGTGCAACTCTACATGCTTTAAATTGGTTAACTGTTCTTTTAAAACTTATATAAGCAGCACAAGTTGGTGAAATACTGTAATTATCTTCCTCAGGTGATTGAAATGTCAAAGAGCTTTTCAGAATTTCAGTGCATCAGCACACTCTGGTGTGCATTATTGCATGTGTATTCTTTGTACAGGCTGGATTTCATCACTATCATTTTGGAAGGGAAACAATTTTGTTTCTTGTATTTTAGAGGATATTGTAAATAGGTGTTATCTCTGGAATATGCACTTTAGATCCGGCAGCAGTGGAATGATTGACATGGGCATAAATCCTTATTCTGTCAAGCCTCAAGAACACTAGTTATTGGAACAGATGCTCTTTGGAATGCTATTCACACATACTATCCAAGGCATGTAGTAAGGGACAGGCTTGCTCCTATTTTCGAGTTGTTTTTTGAAGTTTTATTGGCAATCAGTTTAACGGTCAAGGTTTATCTTCTCACACTTTCAGAGTCATCTAATTTAAGGCCAGAAGGGACCACCAGATCATTTAGTCTGACCTACTGTATATCACAGGCCATCTACACCTGCAACCTAAATCCAACCACTGAAATTAGATCAAATATTACAGCCCCCAGGAGACTGAACTATTATGTGCCCCAGGCAGAGAATGGGAGGGACCAAGGTGGACCCAGACCTCTGCAATGGCAGGGAAATGATTAAGTGAAATGTGCCCAGCTGATCCTGGAAAGCAACCTACAACCTATGCTGCAGAGAAAGGAAAATTCCACCGCTCCCATGCCCAAAGTCACTGGCAATCTCATCTGGAGGAAAATTCCTGATTGATCCCACATATGGTAATTTGTTAGACCACAAACAAGTGAGCAAGTGCCTGAGAGAGAGAGAGAGAGCTCTGTATGACCTCAGAATACCAGCTTACCCTATCCAGTGTACACTTCTAACTTTGGCCATCTCTGATGCTTCAGAGGAATCAAACAAAAATGTCACCCCCCTAAAAAAACAAAAAACAAAACAGAGTACATTGGGATACATTTTGTTCCATGTACTGCATTACTGCATGCTGGCCTCCATCCTTGTAAAACTACATTGGCTCTTTATTAAGAGATATGTTCAAAGAGATGCTACCACTCAAAACATGTGCATGCAGACTCGCATCCAAACTCTTCCCTCCTGTAACCTGTGCTCCTCTCTCCAAGTTCCATGCACATTGCTACAACTTTCATACACTTTAAACACTGCATATTATGTATTTCATAGGAGGCTAAGGGACTCTCATAATTACATTTTCAATAGAGAGCTACATGTTACTTAACCCTTTCTCACACACAACTGAAAATTCATGCTTTCCGCTGTTGAGTTGTTTGATAACCTCGTGAGTTATCAAGTACTTTCGATTTCAGCTGGGCCATCAGTACTTCCAGCCTTTCTTGAATTATTTTGGTACTTCAGGATGTACCAAACCAGAAAGTGAAGCAGATGCAGTTCACCTGGAGGGTAAAGCTTTGGATTGGTTCTATCCTGTTTGGTTTTGGTATTAGCTTTTATCCAAAGTTATAGCCCTATCCTGGTTGAGGGCCCCTTTACAGTAATTTAATGGGAGAAGACAGCATACTTTATTACCTAGAAGAATGACAGCCAGGTCGTTTCATTATTGCTTACCCTGACTTTTTTTTTTTTTTTTTTTTTTTTTTTTTTTTTGAGTACTCCCACTGTCTTCATTGGTACAACTAATGAAATAAGGAACATTAAGGGTGGAGGAATCAGACTTTGATTAATGACAACAGCGAATCATCAGAAGTGGTTTTTATTGCAGACTTAGCTTTCATTTTCGACTTCACCATGAGTTGTGCTTGGTGTGAACTGAGGGTGAAGACACAGAAATCCAGTTAGACTTGTTTTAAGAGCAAAATCCCAGTTCCAAAACGAAAACCAAGTAACAAAGCTTTGCCTTCAGAAACTGATGAGGGATGGTATTATTCCACTTTAATCTCAAAATCAGAAATGGGGCACTCCCATACCTGTGTCCTGGCATTACTAATGGTACAGGGAGATGGAAACCAGAAAACTGCTTCCACCATATCTATATTTCTCCCACAGCTGCATGGGTCACCCACATTCCCTTTCTCTGCAGGAAATTATGGTAGGGCTTGGTACAGACCAACTCTTTCCAGAGGGTCTTAGCTTTTTGGTATCCTCATGAAGTGGAAGTTTGCTATATCCATTATGTGTCTACCAGGGGGACCAGGGAAGAGAGAACAAGATTTTCCTTTAAGTGAGTTACCAAGAATAAAGGCTTCAAAGAATCATTGAGCAATATGATATTAGTATACAGTTGACTGACACATTCTTTTTGCCTGACAGTGGAAATCTTAAACTAGATTTGTGTCCACTTGAAATTATGCACTCTTAGGATCATGTAACCTTACAACTAATTTTGTAATTAGTACTATTACATAAAGCCTAAGCTTACACAAATGTCCTGCGTGACATGATTAACTTCAGAGATACTAGTCAGCAGGAGTCAGTCACAAAGCATAAACTAATTAATGTCTGAGGACAAGGCTAGGACAAGAGAGGTCAGATATCTGACATGCTTGTAAGTACTGCCAAATGAAATTGGAAGAGAAGCATAACATCATCTGTAGGGAGTTATTTCAACAGTAAGTGCAGAATATGTGGCTACTTTCCTGAAAGCTCTCTATCTACCTCCTTGACTTTTACATTCCCAATCACATGTAAGAACACAGGAAATAAAAGCGTAAGTGTGATACAGAGGAAGCAAAAAAGAATCATAACAAACAAAACAAATGCACAGCAGACTACATACATTTAAACAAAGAAATTAGCACTGAGCCATGCCTAATATTAAGAGGTCAATTCACAATAATTTCAAGGGGGTTTATAAAGAATTATTCTGTTGTACACTGAGAGAAAAATATCTGTCTTGCTTTCCATTTTCTTTCCATTTGCTACATTCTGTCTCTCTCCAGAGCTCAGATTCTTCAGATCTTCTCTATTCAACAAAGCACTTAAGCACACGCTTAAGTCCCACTTGCTTAAAGACAAGGATATGCTTAAATATTTTGCTGAATAACACTTTGTTGAATTGGGGCTGATGTTGGGAAATTTCCTTCTCTCAGTCTGGGGCGCTTTGGATGCATCAGTAATGCAGCTATGTTGATTTATATGTAATGTGAATCTTGTCCAATGAGCCTAGAAATTTAGATTGTCTACACCTATCAGATAGCTGCAGTTAAGAAATTGGGTCTTTACACTGCTCTGTCTGAACAAACTGCCAATCACCTCTGAATCATGACGGTTGAGTGAACTCATCACCAATGAGGAGTTTGGAATTTAGACTCCTAAAAATGGCCATGCAGCATCAGACTAATGGTCCATGTTGTCCCGTATTCTGTCTTTTGATAGTGGCTGGTGTCAGATCCTTCTGAGTGAATGAACAGAACAGGGCAATTACTGAGTGATCCGTCCCTATCGTCCACTTTCAGGTCCTGACAGTCTAAAAGCATTGTAAGTCCTATAAAAACAGAGCATGTGCAGGTCAACAACAAAATTCACCCTTTTTATCCAGGAAACACAGACTTCAGTGATTAGTGGAGTGCATTGTCTCAAGGAGCTGTGATGTGGCGGGGAGTTGGAATATGGAGACTGTGGATGACTAGGTAAGGAGGCAGCAGGCTGGGAGTTGGGGGGAAAGAGCATCAGTATGCAAAGTACTGTGAAAAGTCATATCCTCGATGTCTCAAATTGGTCACTCAGAATGAAAGGATAGTTTTGACCTTATATACCTCCTATAGCTCAGTTCTCAATGTGTAAAATGGGCATAAGAATATCATTTCATCTCAGAGGGTATGATGAAAATAAGTTTGTTAATGTTTAGGAAGCGCTCGGATACAATAGTGATGAGCACCTTAGAAAAAGGCTTTGGATAGGGTGCAATAAAATAAGACCTAGAGTCCCACACTGAGCAGAGAATGCAACAAAATATTTAGTAGCTGCTTATTTCGTGAGCACCGTTCAGCTGTACATTAAAGGAGGTAGGGGTCCTGTCGAAGAAATAGTATGTTAATGTCATTAAAGACATCATGATGCGGAGGCACAGAGGCTGAATTACGGTTTCACAGACAAACTTTGCAACCCTCGCATTTAGGCCATAGTCACAATTTAGACAAAGAGGCATCAGTCTTCATACTTCTTGCTTCCTTTGTACTTTCTGAGTTTTTTTATGGAGGAGAAAAATAGCAGTTGCAAGTGTTGCTTTGGTGTTGAGTTTGTATTTCTTTCACTCTCTTATGCAGTTTCCCTCCCACAGGGACAAAACCATACAGAGAGTGAGTGATTTTGCTCTGAGCAAGCATGACCTGGTATTTCAGTAGCTCTGTTGGCTCCTGCATTTACAAAATATGTAAATTTCCTGCTAGTTAGGTGGCATAGTGCTTAGTTTTTCCTTTGGTTTATGGCTAGGAGGAAACCTAACGGATGCATGTTTGGTAACAGAATGGCAATGAGTTTCCAAGACTTCAGGGCTTTATTTCATATAACTACAAATTCTTCATTGACGTTCTACTTAAGATGCAAAAGTTATTCTTCCTTACTAGGACCGGCTAAAAAGGAAATATATTCATGTTGGATTAAGTTGTTAAAGATTCAGTGAGCCATAGAGATTATTCTGACAGGCATACAGAAATTTCTGTTTACTGAATCAGAAGTGACATTGGACAACATTCTGAGATAGAAAAAAAATGTGTTGCCTTAAGCCTTAAAGTGACAATATGGAGACAGTTTGAGATTTCAATGGCATTGTAGTACTTCATCATAACTGTAGCCTCTGATATCTTACCTGCTTTTTCTCTCTCTTCACATATAGACTGAAAAGTACACAATACAGTAATGCATTCCTCTGTGTAATATTTATTAATCTAAATTACATCTCTGTAGATAAGACTGTCAGTCATTTATATTAATAAATATACTGATGAGTACAGTTTCTGGTTTTTTTTATATGCTCTCAAAATTTTATTACTAGTGCAGTGCCTCATTACTTGAAGCCTAAACCCTGACACATCAATGCAGCCTGCTTGAAGACACATTCCCTAGGTCAGATCATTAGAGAAGCTTTAATCCTTTAGAACAGTTTTTCAGTGCTGTTTACACCAGGGAGTGACTTGTACAAATCCTCTTTACACAAGACAAGAATAACACGGGAAGAAACTATTTGTCTCTGATCTCTGCAAAGAAGGAGAGCAAACCTAAGTCCGCAGGGGGCTTTCTATCACTTAAACGAACCAGGAGGGATTAATCAAAGATATCTTCGCTGCGTGATGAACAGCCAGCTTCACGATGCAATCACATTGATCAACATATAGTAGAACACTGTTACAGCATCTTGTGTTTTAAGAAGAAGTAAGGCAGGGCTAAAATTCCCAATTTGCTTCATCGCTGCTCTAAACCATCACAAAATCTACAAGTAATCTCACTTCTGTGGAATCTAAAAAATGTGCCAGTCTGATGTTTGGCAAGTGAATTCAATACCATATGTGAATGAAGGTGGAAAGAAAAAAGGGACTCCTTAGTACCTATCCATCACTACTTTCTCACATTGTGAACAGGCCCCACCTCGTTTCCTGGTATAGGCGGTGTTCTGACATCATATAACAGATTGTTTTGGTGATTTTCAAGACCCACCTATCTCTTGTAACACTGAAACAAACACACAATATTAAGAACCCACTACCCCTAATATATGGTGGACCCATATTATAAAAGTCCTCTTGTGTAGCAAGTAACTTTCCTCTGTTCGTGTGGCCTGACTAAGCTCGCCTCTGAAATACTGGTCCTGGATGAAAAACCCACATTGGATGCATTGGAAAAGAAGGCTGGAAATAAAAGTCATTAAAAAAAAAAAAAAAGAACTATTTCTCTGAAAAGAAATGGCTTTTCAAAGGAAACGAAAAATTCCCACAAGATTTTATTTATTTATTTGTTGACAAAAACAGAAGTTCAGTTTTCAGAACAGATCTTAGGTGTTTCCCTAAAATGTCCCTTAAAATGAAGTATTGTGCCTTATTCTTTATGTTGCTGTCCCTTATTTCCTTCCAGCAAGGGTGTTCACCCTCTTTAGGGGTGACACATGGAGGAAGTGGAATAGGTGGAGAGAAGGGAAAGGGAAAGCATACGTTATATAAAGATATTAAATACACTTGGCTTGTTTAGCCTAACAAATTGAAGGCTGAGATAGGATAAGATTGTGCCTTATAAATGAAAGAAGCAAAAACCAGTTGGGGAGAAGAGCTATTTAAACTAAGGCACAAGAACAAATGGGTGTAAACCAGACATGAAAAAATTTAGACTGTTGTGACGCTGGGAGATCCTTAGTGCCAGCTAGCAGTGGGCCCTCCATACTATAGCTCTCATCAGGCCTGACACACTCCTTTCCCCAACACATTGTTGTCAATATGTGTCAAAGTTGCCATGTAAGATATCAGAAGTAAACTGGTGACACTAATCTCAAAAATCATTGTGTGATGTATGCATAGATTGTGGGAAATATGTTCTTAATTTGTTTGGAAGGCAGTGCAAAAACCCAGGCTGCCCTAGACATAAGGATGTGTATTTACCTAACTGATAGCCTTGTTTACAGAAAGAGGACAATGAAAGTACACTTATATGAAAGGTAAACAAAGCCATTAAGGTAAAAGAGTAGCAGGAAAAGCCATTTAATAACCATGCCCTGTACTAGAATCTGCACCTCAGGAATCCTTCCTGGCTTTTGAGGCAGAGAGAAGGGACTTTGGGTAATATAAAGGTATCCAATATAAAGATATCTGTCACTAAAGGAACAAGGCTACAGCACTCTTTGAGCCTGTGAAAGTTGGCTCTCCTAACCTGGAGGACAAATGGATGAGGTAACAGGCTGTAAGTCAGAAAACTATATAGACAAAAATGCTAGCTTGGTAAAATTAAGTTTCTGACACTAGGAAGTGTGTTTGATTTTATCTTATTTTAACTATACCAGTCTTTTATTCTTGCTTAGTATCATTCGTATCTCAGTTCTTTGTTCTTAAAGTTTTTACAAAACCATCTCAGGGGTGTGTATTAAAGGGAAGTGTGAGTCTCTGGCTAACCGAACAGGCTGGTGTGACCTATTTCTCTTTGGAGGCAGCTAACTTAATTTCTGTGAGTATCACAGTGAGAAGGACAGGACATGGGTTCACTGATTGTTACATGCACTGCAAAAGTTATAGTGGCAGAGTCTTAGGAAAGTTTGCTACGAGGCCGACAACCTGGTGTATCAAGGAACTGACACACACAGCTAAACAGGAGCAAAGCTTTCCCTCTTGCTAAAGCGGAGGAATAACAGTTGCTTACAGTTCTGGTGTCTAACCATGAGAAGAAGGAGTTTCTGAAACAGCCTTCCAAAGCTGTACAGACAAACAACCTAGGTAGTTTTAAGATGGAGCTAGATAATTTTATAAAAGGCAATATGTGACAGGAGTTGTCTGCAATAACAGGGGACTGGACCCCCCCAGTCCTATGTCTAGTTTTTTGAGCTCCCTGGTTTTTCAGCATTGTAAGCAGCAGTTTCTTTGATTGACTGAATGTAGTAAAGGCAGGTTAAGTATTCATATAGGTCCCTCTACTGATTTCATAAATATATAACTATATGATCTGTGGGGAAAAAAGACTAACATTCTATTATTACCTATTTTACCATATAGCACAGCTAAAATTGCCAGCCGCTACCATTCAAAAATCATGTCAGCCTCTGCCCCAAATCATACCCCTATATAACATAACATAGCTTTAAAATGATGATTTTTTAAAAATATGAATGTCAGCTTCTTTTTATTTGCCTACTGTTTTCTGAGCCTTTAGGCTACACTTGGGTCACATTATCAAGCAGTTCTCAGCAGTCATGATGAGGAACAGAAGTTACATATTTTACATACAAAAGCTAAGAATCTCAGACAACCTTTTGTTTCAAGGAGCTGGTGCTTTAAGGAAAACTCCAACTATCACAGGGCTTGTGATAAAAATCACAAGAATAGACAACACTGATAAAACGTCTCTATTTTAAAATTATACATAAAATATACATTTCATGTTTTCTATTAGGTTACTAAACAAGTTTTAGACCAATTTAATCTCTAAGGTAATACAAGATTTCCCTTGTCAGCCATCTCTCCCTCTCTCTCTCTCCCCCCTAATCTCCCCCTCAGCATTCAGTCAAACACTAACCCTGATTTTTAGGGCACAGCACCCCAATCTTTCCTAGGTCAGAATTGAGAAAGGTTTCATGTTTTTGAGGTGAGGCTACTCCTCTCACTTAGTACCCCCTACAAACAGGCTCCCCCTACCTTCTTCCAGCCACTTCTTTTATGATTACTTCCCAGCAAGTCTCTGATGGCAATGAATTATTGCTCAGACAGTTTGGGCCAGATTTTAAAAACTGTATGTAGGTACTTAACTCTCAGGGTAATCAATGCATTCACAGAATTATAAGGTAAATATTAAATGCAAAATATATGCAACTTCTAATTTGCTTCTCCCCAGCCCTGTCTTCATTCTCTTCTTCCCTACCTCTCTCTCAGTTGCCTAACAAGCTTCTCCTCCAAAAGTTGTCTTCTCAGGCAGTCATCTCACTGTCCCTTCCTGCTGCACTCAACATAGGTTTGCCACCGCTGAGCAAAGAGTTTGCTGATGTCTCTGATCTCTGAAAGGTAAATGTTGGGACATAATTTATTTGAATACTCATTATGTAAAATTAATTGATCCATTTTAATGTCCATTTTTAAGTGGGACATTCCTGGGCAGGAGTCAAAGTTGTGGACTGCAAAAGCTGTCTTTGTCTTAGTTGTTCAGTTCTCCCAATAATCCACATCTATCTAAAATAACCACTGTCTATTTTAGGAGATTTAAATTGAACTGAGCCATATCATTGTATTCTTATTGATAGACTGATTATTGATTAATCTCTTAGATTGAAATAGTCAGTAAATTTTGGTTTTCTGGGGACTACAACATGAGGGATGTTATCAGTGTCATTAACACACATGGGAAACAATGGCAATTTATCACATTGTCCTTTATTAATCCACTAAACAGATTAACAAAGAGCAGATAGACAATGATTGCAAAATCTTTAGTCCTATGACTAGCATGACTCACATCTCACATTTCCTGCCAGGGAACTTGTAGTGTCAGTCTTCATCTTCTCATCATCATCTTCATGACCACCACCACCACCACCACCAGAAGTTGTCTTTCTACCATATCCCTATGCACATCTCCCAGTACACAGCCTGGGCAACACCTTTTATCCTGAGTTATGCTTACACCCACTAAGGACCATACATATGCATAAGATTTCCAACCCTTTTTTTCTTATCCATACTTTCATACCTTACTAATTAATGGCACCATGTTTTATATAGGCTTTCTCATTAGGTCCTTTTTACTTATTAATATTTACATCAAATCGTTACCATAGCAATGTGTGGTCAATTTAGAATCCCGCCAGGTGTTTTAATTGGTCATCTTGTGATACTAATTGAAACATTCATGGAAGATAGGCAGAAAGGGACCTTAAAATCAGACCTAAACTGTTGAAGATCAGTTTTGACTAATGCTGCATTCTGAAAACAACTGGCATTTAAGATATAATATGAAATAAATAGATGTAGCTAAGCTTCCACCTCCCTATCCCTAATGCCAGCTAAAACTGAATAGTCTGCAGTGGATTTTCATTTCAGGGAAGATTCTGTTTTTCATAGCTGCAAAGGCAACTGCACAAATCTTTGCATTCGTTACTTTCACACAGCAACCTGACTTTTGTTTGGTGACTCATTGAAGCCCGAGGTCACTGAGTAGGAAGGTTGCAAAGACCTGCTAAGGAAGCACAGTTCCTGACAGGAATTTTTGGTATAGATTACCTCTACCTTGTGCGGCGGAGCTACTGACAAAGTGATTTCACAGAAGATCTCTCTCTAAATATTTAGAAAGGGATTCGCTCAGCCCTTGGTGACAACATGCATTGAAGGCACTCATTGCCATAGCAAAAAACCCAACCCAAACCAAAACAAACAAAAAAAACCCACTGTGGTATTAAAAACCCTTTTCTATTTACCTAATCTTTTATTTTATTTTATTTTATTTTGGTGTACTCTATTCCCTTGTCATGCAATTTAACCATTAGCTAAAGATTTTCAACTTAAAAATCTGATAGATGGCACTGTGAAACTTGAGTGGTCAGGATAATAACTATATCTACACTGCCATTAGGCACCCATAACTGGCCCATGCCAACTGACTGGGATTTACAAGGTTCAGGTTTACGAGGCTATTTAATTGGGGGGTTTGAAGTTCAAGGTCTGGTTGAAGGAACCGTCCCATCTCAGGCTATGTCTACACTTGAAAAGTTAGGTCAACTTTATCAAGTCGACTTAATAAGGTCGACTTAAAATGGACCTTATTAAGTTGATTTAACAAAAGTCGACTTAACTTTTCAAGTGTAGATGTGGCCCCTTTTTGGCCTTATTAAGTCAACTTAACGTTTTAAGTCGACTTAAAAAGGTCCAACTAGGCACTACTCCGCGTCTCCACTGGCTTAAGTCGACTTAATAAAGTCAACTTAAGCACTAGTTCAAATTAAAATGAGGTGTTATTAATTTGAACTAACTTTTTCTTAATTTGACTTAAGGAGCAGCTTAAGTCGAATTAAGGAAAGCCCAGTTTAGACGTGGAGTAAATTAAGTCGACTTTGCTGCAGCTCACCAGGCAGTCCATTAGGAAAATAGGAACACACATGTTATGTCACATTATTATTGTATGATCAAAGCAGTACATCCCACTACAATGTGAATTCAGTCATAGCCAGTATTAGTGAGCTTATGGCAGTATAATTATTTCAGAGGGGAAAGGGAATAAGCTATAGGGTATAAGGTGCCTTTATAGTGTTATAACAACTTTTAATATATGCATGTACCCATACATAGCAGCTGATTGGCTCATTTTTAAATATAAATGTCTGTAAAAATACTGTAATCCATTTTTTTCCAGTCACTTCAGTGAGGAAGTATGGGTAGATAACTGCCGTCCTGTCATCAGAAACGCTAAACACTCCTTTGTGAGGCTATGCACTATGATGCTGTCTATTTAAAGGACTTCAACAGCCTATTTAACTGTAGTATATGAGCCTCGCAGTCTTTAAGGTATTTGTTCTCTTAATACTCCTGTGAGGTATGGAATTGCTGCTATCCATATTTTACAGATGGGGGAACTGAGGCATAGAGAGAATAAATAACCTGTCCAAGTAGTATAGTTGTAGCTGTGGCAGTTTTTCCAGACCCGAAGAAGAGCTCTGTGATTCAAAAGGCTGTATCCCTCACCAATAGAAGCTGGTCCAATGGAAAATATTACCTCATTCATTTTGTCTCTAATTCACCCAAAGTCACATAGGAAGTTTGTAACAGAGCAGAGAAGTGAACAGAGGACTCCTCAGGTTCAGTTGAGTACCTGTAGCAGGATGATTTCCTTGCTCAGGCCCATAAAAGGGTTAAAAGGGGCTTGGGAGTAGCACCCAATCAAGACGGAGGGCTGCTGAGCCAGTCAGAGGCCAAGAGCCCTGTATGTAAGGAGAGCTGCAGAGGGAGCTCAGGCAATTAGCCTGGGAAGCCAAGAGAGAAGGTTCTTTCTCTGGCTGGCTGTGGTAGTCAGAATCCTGGAGAGTGTGTGCTACTGGGAGCTGACCAGGAGCTAGGGGTCCTGAAGGCAGAAGTCTGGAGCAGCGGTCCTGAGCTGAAGGGCCTGGAGAGGATGGTGGCTGAAAATCTGAGACAACAGGCCAGGAGCAGACTAAGGTGCAGTCCTGAGGTGAGGATCTGTGTATGGCTAGGGGCTGCGGGGAAGGTGGCCCAGAGAGATGGACTGCAGTAGATGTTGGTGGGAGGCGGCTACAGTGCAGAGATCACTGTACCAAGGGTCCCTGGACCAGTCTCCTTCCCTTAGTCTTCTTCTTTCATCCCTTTTGCTATACCTTTGTGTTTCTCTCACAGCAGCTCTTTCTTTCTTTTGGGCTTCCCTGCAACATCAGCAATTGCAAATGTTAATTCTGCTCCAGCAGTGAGATCAGGCAATACCATAAGTAACCAGATCATAGGGGAAGGGAAGGCAGAATAGCGGAGAGGTAGTCTTCAGTTCTTCTCTGATTGATAATAATGTTACAACCCTTTCCTACTGCCTTCCCTTCCTAGAGTGCATGGGGAAATCATCAAGTCGTAAGACAGACCCAGCTATGCCTATGGCACGTAGACTTTGGAAGTAATACTGAGTCATAGGCTGAGTAGTGACAACTTATTGAATCAAGAAAATCTCTTTTTTATCGTTCTTCATGAAGTGATCCTTGGGTATTTCCTACAAATGTATTAGCCTAGTCTAATCCGGGTTTAATTTGCAATATCCCTGGGAGGATCATAACATATTAAATGGATCTATAAGTTTGCCTGTGAATGAGATTCCAGTCACCTCATTTTATATGAATTTATCAATATTGTTTTATTTGTATTTTTAATTATTTCTATTGGCTCTTGTGAATTGACAGCTCTGGGAAGTCCTCATTTTTCTCCCATGCTTTGGTTTTCCTTTGATATTTGTTATTGTTTTATTCTTTTCTTCTAAATCTTCTCTTATTATTATTTTCCTGTTCACTTATTAAAGTTTGTCACTAAAACAATGGGCACTTGCATAAAATTTGACTTCAGAACACAGAACTCAGATAGATGCAACATATGGAAAGTGTTATTTGCTTTAGCTAAGTTTATTATGTGGGTTCAATTTGATGCGAGTTAGTCTGAATGGAAATGCATTAACTTTGGCTCAAATATATTGGCTTCAGTGAACAATACAAGCTAAAATGTCTAAGGTGTAGCTGTGCGCATTTTGACTTGATTACTCTGGGAAGTATATAAACTGGCTCACCCAGACCAGTGATGTCTTAATTCTATTTAATTCGCTGGTAGATTTATGCTTGTAGCATAATGAAAGTAAAGCTATCCTAGTGTGTGTGCATATCAGTCCTGAGTTGCTAACTGCCATCAGCTCTCATAGGATAGGGCCTGAGTTTCTTTGAAAGCATCATAGTACAGTGGATGACTTCAGAGATGAAATTACTGTACCCCATCATTAGCCTGGACCTGTTTTTCTCCTACTTTCTTTCCTTTATCCCACCTCACCATTCTCTTCTTGCCCTAAATACAGTTATCTAGAAGTAGCAGCTGAAAGCAGGAAAATTGCCTTGCCCAGTGCTCTGTTAAATTGGGAAGGGCCATTTCAGACCCTAATCAGGACCATGATTTGCATGTCTTTTACAAGGAATAAAATATCTATAGCATTTAAACTACCAATTTCTCTTTCAAGAATGAATAATGAACTGCAGCTGCTGTACAATGAATCTTGACTGAACAATGCCAGTGAAGTTAAAAGAAAGTTTTGAAATTTTCCTATTTGTGGCAGGCCAAACCAGACAAATTAGTTGAAACTATAATAAAAATGGAATTATCAGACACATAGATGAGCTCAATCCCAGCTCCATCCTCTTTGGAACCTTCCACTCCCTTCAGATAGTTGAAGGTCTCCTATCAAATCCCTTACTCTTCTCTTCTGAAAACTAAACAAGCTCAGTTCCCTCAGCCTCTTCATATAAGTCATGTGGCCAGTCCCCTAATCATTTTTGTTGCCCTTTGCTGGACTCTCCAATTTGTCCAGCTTTGTTCTGTAATGGAAGGCCCTAAACTGGACAAAGAACTACAGATGTGGCCTCACCAGTGCTGAATAGAGGGGAATATACACTTCCTCCATCTGCTGACAATGCTCCTACTAATGTATCCCAATATGTTATTAGCCTTCTGGGCAACAAGGACACAGTGTTGACTCATGTCCAGCTTCTTGACCTTTGTAACCCCAGGTCCTTTTCTGCAGAACTGCTGCTTAGCCAGTGAGTCCCCAGGCTGTACTGTAGTAGTGCCTGGGATTCTTCCATCCTAAATCCAGGGCTCTGCATTTGTACCTGTGGAACCGCATCAGATTTCTTTTGACCCAACCCTCCAATTTGTCTAGGTCACTCTGTATCTTATCACTACACTCCAGTGTATCTACGACTCCCCACAGCATTCTGTCAACCATGAACTTGCTGAGGATGCAATCTACCCTATCATCCAGATCATTCATGAAGATGTTTAGCAAAACTGGTGCCAGGTCTATTCCCTGGGGCACTCTGCTTGATACTGGGTGCCAACTACACATTGAGACGTTGATCACTACCCATTGAGCCCAACAATCCAGCCAGCTTTCTATCCATCTTATAGTCCTTTCAACCAACCCATACTTTTTAAACTTGCTGCCAATAATACCGTGGGAGACTGTATCAAAATCTATACTAAAATCAAGATATAGTACATCCATCACATTCACAGAGCAAGGGAGTGTTTAGCGTTTCTAATGACAGGATGGCAGTTATCTACCCATACTTCCTCACTGAAGTGACTGGAAAAAAATGGATTACAGTATTTTTACAGACAGGAAGGATAGGCAGGGAAAAAGGGGGGGAGGAGTAGCGTTATATGTAAAAGAGCTGTATGACTGCTCGGAGCTCCACTATGAAAGTGGAAACAAGATGGTTGAAAGCTTGTGGGTTAAGTTTAGGGGAGAATGCAACAAGGGGGATGTTGTGGTGGGTGTCTGCTACAGCCCGCCAGACCAGAAAGAGGAGGTGGATGAGGCGTTCTATGGACAACTAACAGAAGTTTCCAGATCGTCGCAGGCCCTGGTTCTTATGGGGGACTTCAATTATCCTGATGTCTGCTGGGAAGATAATACAGCAGAGCAACAGGCAATCCAGGAAGTTTTTGGAGAATATTGAAGACAACTTCCTAGTACAAATGCTGGAGGAACCAACTAGGGGCCTTGCACCTCTAGACCTATTGCTCACAAACAGAGAAGAATTGATCGGGGAAGTAGAAGTAAATGGCAACCTGGGCAGCAGCGACCATGAGATGGTAGAGTTCAGGATCCTGATCAATGGAAGGGAGGAAAGAAGCAGAACACACACCCTGGACTTCAGAAAAGCAGATTTTGGCTCCCTTAGGGAGCTGATGGGCAGGGTCCCATGGGAAGCTGATCTGAAGGGGAAAGGTGTCCAAGACAGCTGGCTGTATTTTAAAGAAACCCTGTTAAAGGCACAGGAAGATAACATTCCGATGTGCAGAAAGAACAGCAAATGTGGACGGCGACCAGCGTGGCTTAGCAGGGAACTCTGCGGGGAGCTGAAACATAAAAGGGAAGCTTACAAGAAGTGGAAGCTTGGATAGATGACAAGGGAGGCGTATAAAGATATTGCTCGGGACTGCAGGGATCAAATCAGAAAGGCCAAAGGACAATTGGAGTTGCAGCTAGCAAGAGATGTGAAGGATAACAGAAAGGGGTTCTATAAGTATATCAGCAACAAGAAAAGGATCAGAGGTGGTGTAGGTCCCTTACTGAATGGGGCAGGCATCCTCGTGGAGGATGATGCGGAAAAGGCTGAAGTACTCAATGCTTTTTTTACTTCAGTCTTCACAGGGCGGGCCAGCTCCCAGGCTACTACACTGGGTAACGCAGACTGGAGAGAAGAGTGGCCCTCGGTGATGGAAAGTCAGGTTAGGGAACACTTAATGAAATTGGATGTGCACAAGTCCGTGGGGCCGGATGAACTGCATCCGAGGGTGCTGAGGGAGTTGGGGGAAGTGATTGCAGAGCCGCTGGCCATTATCTTTGAGAACTCGTGGCGAACGGGGGTGGTCCCGGAGGATTGGAAAAAGGCAAATATAGTACCTATCTTTAAGAAAGGGAAAAAGGAGGATCCGGGGAACTACAGACCGGTCAGCCTCACCTCAATCCCTGGGAAAATCATGGAGCAGGTCCTCAAGGAATCCATCCTGAAACACTTGGAGGAAAATAGAGTGATCAGGAACAGTCAACATGGATTCACCAAGGGCAAATCGTGCCTGACCAACCTGATTTCCTTCTATGATGAGATGACTGGATCTGTGGATGCGGGAAGAGCCGTTGACGTGATATACCTTGACTTTAGCAAGGCTTTTGATACGGTTTCCCACAGCATTCTCGTTGGCAAGTTAAGGAAGTATGGGTTGGACGAGTGGACCGTAAGGTGGATCGAAAACTGGTTAGATCAACGGGCTCAGCGGGTAGGAATCAATGGCTCGATGTCTGGTTGGCAACCAGTAACAAGTGGAGTGCCCCAGGGGTCGGTCCTGGGGCCGGTTCTATTCAACATCTTCATTAATGATCTTGATGATGGAATAGACTGCGTGCTTAGTAAGTTTGCGGATGACACCAAGTTGGGGGGAATGGTAGATACTCTGGAGGGCAGGGACAGGATCCAGAGAGACTTGGACAAATTGGAACACTGGGCCGAAAGAAACCTCATGAGGTTCAACAAAGACAAGTGCAAAGTCCTGCACTTAGGACGGAAAAATCCCATGCACTGCTACAGGCTGGGGACCGATCAGCTAAGTAGCAGCGCTGTAGAAAAGGACCTGGGAGTTATGGTGGACGGGAAGATGAATATGAGCCAACAGTGTGCCCTTGTTGCCAAAAAGGCCAATGGCATATTAGGCTGCATCAGTAGGAGTACTGCCAGCAGATCGAGGGATGTGATAATTCCCCTCTATTCGACACTGGTCAGGCCGCATCTGGAGTACTGTGTCCAGTTTTGGGCTCCCCACTACAGAAAGGATGTGGACAAATTAGAAAGAGTCCAGCGGAGGGCAACAAAAATGATTAGGGGGCTGGGGCACATGACTTATGAGGAGAGACTGAAGGAACTAGGCTTATTTAGTCTACAGAGGAGAAGACTGAGGGGAGATTTGATAGCAACCTTCAACTACTTGAAGGGTTGCTCCAAAGAGGAGGGAGCTAGGCTGTTCTTGAGGGTAACAGACGACAGAACAAGGAGCAATGGTTTCAAATTACTGCTGGGGAGGTCAAGGTTGGATATTAGGAAAAACTTTCTCACTAGGAGGGTGGTGAAGCATTGGAATGGGCTATCTAGGGAGGTGGTAGAATCTTCATCTTTGGAGATTTTTAAGGCTCGGTTAGACAAAACTCTGGCTGGGATAATTTAGGGGGAGTGGTCCTGCTTTTTAGCAGGGGGTTGGACTAGATGACCTCGTGAGGTCCCTTCCAACCCTATTATTCTATAATTCTAAGGGAACCTCATAAAAGGCAATAAGGTTGGTCAACATATGAGTTATCCTCAGTGAATCTATGCCAACTGTTTTGGATCATCTTTCTCTCTTCCAAGGGCTTCAAAATCGATTTTTGAGCACTTCTTCCATGATTTTTCCAGAGACTGAGGTGAGGCTGACTGGTCTGTAATTCCCTGGATCCTCCTCCTTCCCTATTTAAAAGATGGAGACCATATTTGCCTTTTTCCAAGTATCTGGGACCTCCTCCAAGCACCACAAGTTTTCAAAAACAATGGCCAAGGGCTGTGCAGTCACACCAGCTAACTCCCTTACCACCCTCGGATACATTGCATCTGGCCCCATAGATTTCTGCATCCTCAGTTTTTCTAAATAGTCCTGAACCTGTTTTTTCACCAGTGAAGGATGCTCACCTTCTTCCTATATGTGCTGTCCTATGCAATAGACTTGCCTTGTTTGTGAAGATAGCTGACCTTATCTGTGAAGACAGATGAAAAAAAGCATTGAGTACTTCATGTTCTTCCCCATCATCTGTTGCCTTCCTCATTCAGTAAGGAGCCCACACTTTCCCTGACTTTTCTTTTGCTAATGTACCCAGGCCAGAGTATCATATGGGCTTTAGGGTCTTAAACCCAGGCCCCTGCTGAAAGGGGGGGCCTGAGCTCCAGCTCCTAAAACATATGCAATAATCTGACACCCCCAACTAGCTCGGTGGTGGTGCTGGGGGAGGGGGCGGGGCCCTGGAGCCAGTGGTTTGGCTCTGTGCTCCACCCCACCCCTGGGCTGGATGCCCCCCCCGGGGGCAGAGTGGGGTGGGCCAGCACCTCTTTGCTCTACTGGGGTAGGGGTGGCTGTCTTGTGGCAAGATCTTTCACTCTGCCATGGCCTTCCAGGGCCTGCCGTGTGCCAGCCAGCCTCCCCACCCTCCAGAGTGGGGTTGGGGCAGAAGTTCCCTCTGGCCCCAGGCCTCCCCTCAGCTACGGGGTAGGGGGGCCATCCTGTGCAATGGGTGGGGGTTGTGGTTTGGGGCAACAGGTGCCCCTGTGGTGGCAGGAGGGGGCCCAGAGAGGAAGGGACCAGGAGTGGGGGACAGCCGGAGGCCCCTGCGCTGGTTAATCTGGCCCTGAATGCAACCATAGAAACCCTTCTTGTTACCTTTCATGTCCCTTGCTAGCTGCAACTCCAATTGTGCTTTGGCTTTCCTGATTTCACCCCTGCATACTTGAGCACTATTTTTTAAACTCCTCCCTAGTCATCTGTCCAAACTTCCACTTCTGGTAAGCTTCCTTTTTGTGTTTTAAGATCACTGGAGATTACCCTGTTAAGCCATGCTGGTCACCTGACATATTTACTATTGTTTCCGCACATCAGGATTGTTTATTTCTTCGCCCTCTATAAGTTTTCTTTAAAATAAAGTCAGCACACCTGGATTCCTTTACCCCTCATACTAGCTTCCCAGGGGATCCTGCCCATTAGTTCCCCAAGGAAGTCAAAGTCTGCTTTTTTGAAGTCCAGAGTCCATATCCTGTTTTTCTCCTTTCTTCCTTTAGCCAAGTTCCTAAACTCAACTATCTCAGAGTCACTGCTGCTCAGGTTGCCATGTATTTTACTTCTCCTGACACTTCTTTCCCCTTTGTGAGCAGCAGGTCAAGAGGAACACTGCCCTAGTTGATTCCTGTAGCACCCACACCAGTAAGTTGTTCCCAGTACTCTTCAAAAACTTTCTGTATTTTCTGTGCACTGCTATGTTGCTCTTCCAGCAGATGTTAGGATGATTGACGTCCCCCATGAGAATCAGAGTCTGTGATCTGGAAACTTCTGTTAGTTGTCTGAAGAAAGCCTCGTATACCTCATCCTCTTGGTCTGGTGCTCTATAGCAGATCCCCAACATGACATCACCTTTGTTGCTCTCATCTGTAAATTTAACCAGACTCTCAACAGGTTTTTCTCCAGTTTCATACTGGAGTTCCCAAAGGAAAACTTGGGAACAGAACTTTGCTGGCCCTAGTGAATTTTCTCATTAACCTTCAGGAGTTAATTCATCACATCATCTGACTACTGAGACAAGAAAGTTGAAATGCCATATAAGTTAACAACTTAGATAACACTTACACCGATCATTACTAAAGAGTGTAATTGAAACAGTTATACACCAAAAATACGTTTTTAAAATGACATCCTTATACTAGGGTGCATAGCAAACTTTCTTCTACATGGTTTCTTAAAGGTCATTTGTATCACTTCAAATTTCTAAATGTGAATTCAGTAAATATGTTTTAGTGGGCCTCTCTAAGAGTATGAAATATTTCAGAATTATCGTACAAGATGCTGAGATTTATGTTCTCTATTTAAAAATGACTCCTGACTTCTCGAGTTCTTGTTTAAGTATAGCAGAACCCATCAATCCAAATAAACAACAGCACCTTAAGGGTCTGTGCTAACCAGAGAGAAATGGATAGCATAGCAAAAACATCCTTCAGGGAGTGAATACCATTGTCAATATTACAAAGATTATTAGCTTGAGTTACAGGCCAGAGTAATTCTTATTTTGTTTTCAAGTGTCAGATTAGCTACTTATTTTAAGTCAAGTCATCTGCTAATATGAATAAAGGTACCATTGTTGGCAAAATATATTAATGTCCAAGTTATGACTCTGAGATAATAGGTCAAATCTAATTCCTTTTGCAACGCCATGCAAAGTTATTTTTCAAATAATGTATATCCCAACCTTCACCATGTAACATCCTAGAAAGAATTCACATATAAGGATGCATATCTTCAACATTGTTCCAAAATCAGTTTTGGAAGTCTCTGGGTAGTCTCACCCACAGACACAAATTTAACTACTATCTCTATGCCAAAGATTCATAAATCTATTTCTCTATTCTAGACCTGTCCTTTTTATCCAAAATAAAATCTCAGCCTCTTTCTGACATTTCCTCATTGACATCTAGCTATCAGTTCAACCTTCGCATGGCTAAAACAAAACAGAGCTCTTAATGTTTTCCCCTTCTTTCTCAAACAGTGTCTGTAACTCAGGCCTGTAAATTGGACATCATCTTCAACTCAGACCTCAATAGATCTTCAAATATGAAGCACTTGGAGGGGAGCAAGGTGGTTGGGAACAGTCAGTATGGATTCACCAAGGGCAAGTCATGCCTGACCAACCTGATTGCCTTATATGATGGTATGACTGGCTCTATGGATGTGGGGAAAGTGATGGATGTGATATACCTTGACTTTAGCAAAGCTTTTCATATGTTCTCCCACAGTATTCTTGCCAGCAAATTATAGAAGTATGAGTTGGATGAATGGACTATAAAGTAGATAGAAGCTCTCTGACTCATCAGGCTCAATAGCTTGATGTCTAGTTGGAAGCCGGGATCAAGCAGAGTGCACCAGATGTCATTCCTGGGGCTGGTTTTATTTTACATTTTAATTAATGATCAAGAAGATGGGGTGGATTGCATTCCCATCAAGTTTCTGGATGAGACTAAGCTGGAGGAAGTGGTAGTTATGCTGGTAAGCAGTAATAGGATACAGAGTGAGCTATACAAATTGGAAGACAGGGCCAAAAGTAATGAGGTTCAGCTGGGACAAGTGCAGAGTCCTGGACTTAGAATGAAAGAATCCCATTACTGCTACAGACTGGGGACTGATTGGCTAGGCAGAAATTCTTCAGAAAAAGACACAGGGGTTACAGTGAACAAGAAGTTGGATATGAATCAACAATGTGCCCTTGTTGTCAAGAAGTTTAGTGGAATATTGGACAGTATTAATAGGAGCATTCCCAGCAGACCAAAAGTGATTATTCCCCTCTATTTGGCACTGGTGAGGCCACATTTGGAGAACTGTGTCCAGTTTGGGGCCCTTTGCTACAAGCAGGATGTGGCCAAATTAGAGTCCAGTGGTGAGCAATAAAAATTATTGGAGGACTGAGGCAAATGACTCATGAGGAGAGGCTGATGGAACTGGGCTTATTTAGTCTGCAGAAGAGAAGAGTGAGGGGGGATTTGATAACGGTCTTCAATTACTTAAAGGGGGGTTCCACAGAGGATGGAACTAGGCTGTTTTCAGTGGTGGCAGATGATGGAGCAATGGTCTCAAGTTGCAGTGGGGGAGGTCTAGGTTAGATATCAGGAAAAACTTTCTCAGTAGGAGTGTAGTGAAGCGCTGGAAGTGTTACCGAGGGAGGTAGTGTAATCTACATCCTTAGAGATTTTTAATGCTGGCTTGAGAAAATCCTAGCTGGGTTAGTTTAGTTGTGGTAGGTCCTGTTTTGAGCTGGTGTTTGGATTAGATGCCCTCCCGAGGTCCTTTCCATCCCTAATATTCTATGATTCAGGCAATGTCTAAACTTTGTTGTTTCTTATGCATAACTGTTTGGAGATATGGCCTTTCCCATCCATCCACACAACTAAAACTATCAAAATCTCAAGTTTTTTAGTTATGGCTGCATTCTTTTCTCTAGCTTTGACGAATGCAATTTTGTCCAGCTCACATTCATTCAGAATCCTGCTGCAAAACTCATTTTCCTAGCACATCATTTTGACAACATCACGCCTTTCTTTGCATCCCTCACGGATCCCCAACTTCTTGTCTTCAATGCCAAAGCCCTTTACAGGCTATCCCCACTCAACTTATTATCTCTCATTGATTATTAAGCTGTTCACTTTCACCTTTGATTGGCCCTTGATGCCAGACTCCATCGCCTAGTTGTTAGATTTTCAAGCACGTATCTTTTTGCTTTTTTTCCATGCTGTTTTACATGCTTGGAAGAAACTTCCAGGAAATATGTGCAAAGCTACCTTATTATCCCCCTTCAAATCTTTTCTTAGAACTCTCGTAAGCCTGATACCTAAAGGGTGGGAGGGGAAGGGGGGAGAAAGCTGGTCAAAATAAATTTGTCATACTGACCAGTATTGTTTTACTGTTTCCTTTTAGTCGCCTGTCTGTCTGTATATATCTGTTGCATCATTTTATACTTAGCCTGGAAGCTTTTGGGGGCAGGGTCCACCTTTTTGCTCTCTGTTTGTACAATGCCGTGCGCAATAATGCATGACCGGGGCTTCCGAGTGCTATGGTATTGTAAATACTAAATAATGAT
Source organism: Pelusios castaneus (assembly GCA_007922175.1). Classification (NCBI taxonomy): domain Eukaryota; kingdom Metazoa; phylum Chordata; order Testudines; family Pelomedusidae; genus Pelusios; species Pelusios castaneus. The sequence goes on from ML685862.1 coordinate 6,623,496, forward strand.
ATTTTCAGTAAGACAGATGAAGAGTCAGAAGCTCCATTTTCTGTATCATCCTGGTTAAACAACATCTTTCTCTTCATAGACGAAAACCAGCAGTCCATCTGACTGCAGTTGTCCTGCAGCATTCTGGTTGACTTGCCTTTTTAAAAAACCCTTATTCTTAACAGCCAAAAGACCGTTGTTGTAATTTTAAACATTGATACACTTTATTTATGGAGACAGCATCTCAATTTGCATTACAGCCACCAGACGATCATATGTTTTAGCCATTCTACATAAATTAGCATCTGCTGACAGCCATATGGATATTTCAAAGACTTAGGTATAGCATATTAAAGGATCAAAATAATAAGATTTTAGTGCCAGCAGTGAATCTCTTATAGTTTTGTGAGATGGTGTTAAAGAGATCAGTCAGACGATATTCAGAGTTGCTTAAATTCCTTATTCCTCAGATCCTTTCTGATCTCTCCTTTGGCTGAGAGTTAAACAAGACTTGATCTGCTGTTTTTCCTCAATTATGGGAGAAGGACTGTATTGTCTTTATACATCTCTCTTCCACTGCCATGTCCAACTAGAAATATCTTTTAGCTGAATCATGTTGATGGGGAAAATAAGATAATTTATAGCTGAGGAAAATATCTCTGATAAGAGAAAAAAATCTTTGTCCACTAGCAAATGGTGAAATTCACCGTGATTACCGTTGCTTGCATTATTCAATGATCTGAACAAGAGGGAATCAAAACAGGGGCTGATTGGGTATATTTAGCTCAGCACTAGTTTATTGTGGGATTTCAAAGAAGCACATCATTGACCTAACTCTGCTTCCTCAAAACTAATATGATTTTTACTATTTGTTCCAGTGGGAGCAAAGTAAGGCCAAATGCTGAGGACTTCTGAATGTCCAACAATGCTGTATGACTGGAAGGTCTTCTCTTTCGTTGTTGAAGCTACAGTAAATTACTATGATTCTTACTCAATAGAAACATTACAGTAAGGTAAATAGTAGCCCTCCTCTGGCTTCTTAACATTAATATTAATAAAGAAAACTATATTTAGTGACAGTTAAGGTTATATTGGGACCAACCTCAGCCACTGAAAGCTTTGAAAGAATGAAAAGCCCAAGTTACGGAAAAAGTGTCCAGCTCTCCTTGCCACCTTCAGATGCCTGCAGTGCTACTGATAACACAATTCAATATTCCATAAAGTATTCGCATCCATCTCCAACACTGTGGTGTAAAACAATTGTGGCACTGGGATCAGAAGGGTTAAGCCTCACAGGCTGAAATAACCCAAAATTAACCTATATTTAAAAGTATTGAAAAGGTGATGAGAGCCATTCCTTGTAAATAACTAAGAGCCATGTTGTAGTGTACAGTCTAGAGCCTTGAAATGAAGGATATTGTTGGTAGTTATTTGATATTGTTTACCTATATTAGAAGTTAACAATGTAGATAAACTGCTTTCCTTTTTATTACTATTGTTCTATTGATTCAGAGATTAAAATGATGATGATTAATTGAGGTCAAGTAAACTGTCTATTAACTGTTTAATGCAGTGTTTCTCAATCAGTGTTCTGGGCTCTTCAGACATAGTGCAGGTGTTTTGTGATTCATCTTGACCATTCCCCATTGGGGGGGGCACTGAGTGGGGGGAGGAAAGGAACAATTTAATGCTCCAGCCAGAGCAAATCTTCCAGGTGTGTGATGGCAGGACCTTGACACACACACACATTTCAAAACTCCTGCTACTGTCAGGGCCATGCCTGGGGGAGAGGGGTGAGGCCCAGGGCCCTTCCCTGTGGGGCCCCCAGGGGCCCCCACTGCCCATTCTGGGGGGATGGGGTGAGGTGGACCAGTTCAGAGGCTGGGCTCCTGACCCACACTTTGCGTTTGGCTTGCTGCTGACAGCAGTAGGGGATGGGGCAGCATGGCGGTGGGGGGAGGGTCATGGAACTGTGGAACTCACCCCACCTTACTCCTCCAAGGACAGTGCTGGTCACTGTTACCAGCTTTTTCAAGAATATTTTCATCAGATGTTCCACACAAAGTAATTTTATACCTTTATGTGTTCCCTGGTCCACAAAATGTTGAGGGAAACACTGGTTTAATGAATATATATGCTTGTTTTCAGGAAGAGACAATGTAAATCCCTTTTACATACAAATCAGCAGAGGGATGGGAAGTCCATAGGAAGAGAAGAACAGTATGAGGTCATCCCGAGTCTGGGGACAAAATGATTTGGGAATGTATAAGGAGAGAGACAACACCATATGGCATCTATCACTGGACAGACACAACGGGCATGAGCTCATGGAAACTGAGATAGATGGGCCCTCTGACCCAGGTGTGGGATTTGAAAGCTCTGAGAACTATATATAAGTGATAAACCTGCTTAAGCACAAATGTGTCACCTAGGAAGACAAGGGAAAACAGCCCCTGTAATTTTGGAGACGGTCCTTATAGAAAGCCATGGCTAGAAAGCAAAAGAATGGAAAGAAATATACCTTGAATGAAGACTAGCTTGTTAAGTCTCAGTCACTAGAAAGTGTATTTTACTTTCATTTGCTTGCAACCATTTTGTCTTTATCCCTTGTATTTGAACTCCCTTATAATCTTCCTCTTTTTGATTAAACAAACTTGTTTTACTTTTAATCTAAATCAACCTCATGCTGTGTTTGAATTGAAGTGATAAGTACAGTTAATGTAACAGTTTGTGCTTTTTGGCTCTTTATTTTAAAGGACCAACAAACCTTTTTTTCCTCCAAATGTTTCAGGAGATACCTGGAGATTTCAGGGCATACAGTTTCAGGGAAATTAGTGACTGGGGGTGCACTGAGGTCACTTGGTTAATAGTGAACAACATTGGTGAAGACAAGAACATGACTGTGGTGTAACAAGTAAGCTGCTGGCGTCAGAATCACTGAACCAGGTCTGCTCAAAACACATTTACACAGTGCATGTTTGTTTGCTGACTGGGAGCACCCAGGCAGGGAGTTACAGCAGCAAAACATTTTAAGGCACTCAGGGTAATAGAAGAGAGACAACCTCTCACTGCATCCCAAAATGTGACAGAAGCAGCACACAGTTTTGTTACAACAAATCAAACACCTCTGTCCTTTCCGTTAGAAAGTTATTCTGCTTCAGCATGTTTAGGTCAGTTTTGCATAATTAATTTAGAGCATCATTTCCTTGTATTAGTTTTAAAAACATTGCTCTTATCTGTTTGTTATGTGGCTAAATAAAAAATATTGACCTATGAACTAATGTGTATGAGGGCAGGGTTTTAATGAAGATCAACTAATTTATGTCTCTGCAGGGAATCTGAATATACCCAGCACTATAAAATAGCAAATATATTTATCAGAAGCTTGTCCCAGAGAAGTACATAGAATAGGTCTCTTCTGAGTTTTAATAGTGCTCCTACTAATTCTTGAACGTGGCTGTTATGGCAGGGTGTTACAGAGAAGGGTGTATTATAGATTCAGAGATAAGGCCATATTTGAATAGCATGATGATTGTCAAATAATTGCAGTTGGGTTGCAAACAAGGCAGAGAAAATCACAGAAAAGTAATAATGGACCTTTATTAATTGCAGTAATTTGGAAAAGCCAGAGAAGATTTATTTGTTTAAGAAAACTTTGCTGTAAAAATGTAAACACTCAAATATTATGTTATGCCTTCTAATTTTTTTTTATAACCAGAGATTTTGCTGCAACTATATTAGTCATTAACACATGGGGCTGACAGTGGGAGCTGTGAGCCCTGGGTGGCTGAAAAAATTGTGGTGGAAGCCTAATATTATGGGAGCCGCCATTTCCTCAATATTGCAAATTAAGTAGGGCCTTATTCACAGAGAGAAAGAGTGATAAATGGAAAATCTGCTGAGAAATCATATTTGCGATATTTTAGTATTACTGAACAGATGGAATTATCAAACATGTCAGGATTTTAAGGCTAGACTGAGGGAAGACTTATTTCATAACAATTAATAGAAGAGATGCAGAAATCACCAGCTTATGGGAGAGAGTACGCTAGCTTTGTTTGAAGGATTCACATATCATCCATGACATGAAAGGCTGTCTACTGCATTAATGATGAACCATTCCAGTGAATCTGAAAAATCAATTTGTAGGAAAGGAGGTACATGCATGTTCAACAGAAGGCATGACTATCAAACAGCTCCCATATGAAGAGAGACTAAAAAAAGTAGGACTGTTCATTTTAGAAAAGAAACATCTGCGGGAGGGAGCCTGATACGTGGCTATTAAAATAGAAAAGGCAAGAAGAAACAGTCAGACTGAGACCTAAGGCTTAGTGAACCAAACCAAAAGAGAAGGCCTGAGTTGGATAACTAGCTAAGTTGATGAGAGTCAGGCAAAGGCAGTCTGACATCACAGGCTGGCAAGAAGCAAGCTGCAGATGGAGGAAGGACCTTAAAAGTATGAGGTGTCCACTCGGCCTGGCGCCAAGGAAGAGATGCTGTGAACTGTCCTCGAACTATCCAGCGCAAGGGTATACCTAGTTGCAGAATGACACCTTGATGGATGGATCAGGGATGTGTGGATCTATCAAATTGTTGGTTGGCATCACAAGGGGGATGTGGACAAATCAAGGTCAAGTCTAACCCCAAAGAGAGCTGAGCCAATAGATCCGAGCAGGGTATAAAAGTAGGAGCCTCGGAGCCTAGAGTTTGTGCAGCCAAGGGGGTGATGGAGATTCCTGCCAGTAGCTGAGCTGTTCCATTGAATTAAGAGCACGAATGCTGCCAGCAGATCTGTTGACATAGATGGCTTACCATTGTCCTACATTGCAATAGAGCCTAGCCTGGCACCTTCGTTTCTACAAAGATCTGTGGTCGTGTTGGTTTCTTCGATCGCGAGACTTGCCTCAGTTTACCTCTTGCACACAGGGTACACCTAGGCTTAAGGTTAATGAGTTGAGTCCTCACTAGAAACCTGAGTCAAAGGTAACCCAAAGTGTTAACTAAAGGAACACCTCGGCTTAGGATCTTCAAGTGTTTAATTGTATAGCAGTGAAACCAAGTGATGATGTCATGCTCCCCTTTTTCTAGCCTGTTTCACCTTGCTAGAACAATCGTGGCTGTGATCTGTGGGGTCACCGTCATTGGTCAGTCAAGCTCCATTATGAACATGCTTCCTACAGTGAAGCCTTCACTGTGAACAATTCCTGTAAGGGGAATCTATTCCTTAATGGGTGAGAGAGAGTCACTAATGTTCTCTGGCCATTCCATTGTTGTGTCGGAAAGGCTATTTGTGGGAGTTTCTCACCTTGCAACATATTCTAGTTTATAACATCATTTTATAACTTCACATACTATCGTAGCATATACAGTCCAACAAGATATTAATGTTTAGTACATCAAGACTCTTAAAACAATACCAAACAATGCATACTTGGTACAAAACTATGACATTCATGTTTTCAGACACAGGATGTCACAGTAACCCAATGAAATTAATAGGTAGCAGGTTTAGTATAAACTAAAGGAAATGCTTTTTTGTACAATACAAAATTAACCCATGGGACTCATTGCCTGCAGTGTTGTGATGGCCAGTGTGTTCAAAAAAAGAATTAGATAAGTTAATGGAGAACAGGTCTATTAATGACTGCTAGCCAAGATGGCCAGAGATGAATCCCTGTGCTCAGGTGAACCCCAAACCTGACTGCCAGAAGCAGAAAACAAGGATATTCACAAATTACCATACTGAATACACTCGCCCTGAAGCTCTGGCACTGGCCCCTGTCAAAAGACAGGATACAGATTGTGATGGACCATTGGTCTGACCCTGTATGTCGATTCTTATGTTCAATGGCTATGGTGTCAGAAGAGCAATTGTCCCTCAGTTGACACACTCAGGGGCTCCATAGGTAATATGTTCATACAAGCTGTGGCAAAGTGCCCCCCACTCATGCCACATAACAGCTGTCACCTCTGGCATAATAGGCCTGTGGTAAACCTGCCCCACCCTGGTGAGTCCTCTTCTCTCTTCTGTGCCTCCTCTGTTGCTGTTCTCAGGGTGGCCTTAGCCTAGGCCTGTGGGCCGCCCCACTGGTCTATAGTTCTGGACTACAGGGCTCGGGTTCCTTTCCCTGAGGGTTATCTTTGGGCAGGGCCTTTGGTCTGGCCTTGGTTGCCATGATCCAGCCTGGTGTGGGTCAGCTTCTTTCTCCAGATCGTCCTTGGCCCTTCCTTCCAACAGTCACTATGCTTTAGAGGGGGGTCTCAGATTTTGTCTTTAAAGGGCGGGGGAGGGAACGGGTCATTTGCTGCTGCTGCGGCAATAAACCTCCTGGGACTTCTCTCCTTTCCCTCCCTTGGTGCTAGCAGAGGTGTGGTTTTACTGGGCATGGAGTAGTCCTTGATTGCTCTCGGGTGCCTCTAATTGCCGTGCAGTTGTCTCTTCCCTGCCTACTGGAAAAAGTGCCTGTAGCATTCTAGGGCTGACATACCTTTCCTCAAGTACTCTTCTGTAGCTGTCTGGCCTGACTGTACCCCAAAGCTCACTTCCACTTGTAGCAAAGGCACAAAGACTGTAATTGGGAAACTTGCAAAGGAAATAGCAATATGATGAAGGCCACTGAGGTGACTGATGAGAAGAAGATAGAGGAAGATGACTGACGTAACAGGCTTTACTTAAATGGGTACTTGGTCCTGTCACTCCTCTGTAATTGCTACTATGTTCCTTATTTGACTCTACAGCTACTTAGAATTAGGTGAGATGTGATTTTATAATGTTTGTTTTTCATTTGGTACAATTTCCCTAGTATTTTCCAATAAACTTTTTTGAAGTTGTGGGCTAAGACCATTGGAAGGGATATTTAAAATGAGATGAGCCATTCTAGGAGATGTAAGCAATTCTCTAATCTAGGAATAGAAGTAATAAATTCCAGAGGGGTAGCCATGTTAGTCTGTGTTCATCAGAAACAACAAGAGTCCTGTAGCACCTTAAAGACTAACAAATTTCTTCAGGCACAAGCTTTCATGGGCTCCAACCCACATGCATCTGACAAAGTCTGCTCCAGAGGGTTTATAATTAGATAGCAGCCTTTAACTACCTGAAAGGGGGTTCCCAGGAGGATGGAGCTAGGCACTGTAGCAGTACATGACAGAACTAGGAATAATCATCTCAAATTGTAGTGGGGGAGGTCTAGGTTGAATATTATGAAAACCGTTTTCACTGGGAGGATGGTACAGCACTGGAATAGATTACATGGGAAGCTAGTGGTATTGCCTTCCTTATTGATTTTTCTGGCCTGCCTTTACCAAGCCCTGTCTGGAATGATTTAGTTGGGGTTGGTCCTGCTTTGAGCAAGGGAAAGAAGTAGATGACCTCCTGAGTCCCTTCCAACTCTGCTCTTCTGTGATTCTATAATTCTATGACATTCAGTCTCACCCATGTGCCATGGGGTTTCCTGTATGTTGGACTGTTGAGTCAGCCACCAACACCTGACAGGGCCGAGCTTCTTACACTAATTTTCAGGCTGCTTTGCACTGTGAGGGTGGCACAAAATAAGCCAGACCAAGGACCTGAATCCAGCCCTGCATGTAATGATAGTTGGTGGGTTAAGAATTTGTTATTCTTTGTGAATATGAGCAACTACTTTTAAATATTATGCATTTCCTTAATGACTGTGCTTCCAATGAGACACTCCAAACCTTAAGACCTTAACATTGGAAGAGTAAATTCATATTCCTGTGCTAAATAATCTAGGCTTCTGTCAGGACTTGGTTGTCAAAATTAAAATTGCATAAATCTGCTCGTGTTTTTGTAGATAAGGGAATAATTCTATCAGTCACTGTTACTGTAATAAAAGCCAAAAAATAATAAAAAAGCCCGCTCTGCACCTTATTCTTGCCCATTCTGCAGAAGCAATTAATGTAAGTGTGCATGAAATTCTAACTATGAAAGCTTCGAACCTGAAGATTCATTTGCACAGACAAAATGATGTTTGTAGAATTCAGCAAGGTAGATAGCAGCACTGAAATTATATTTTGTTAACCAGTATAATGTTATAATTATAGTACCTAGAGACCCCAGTGGAGACCCTGACTCCATTGGGTTAGGAGGAAGTGGACAAATCACAGAGCAAGATACACATGGTGGCTGATTTGGAAAACTTACAGTCTAAAAATAAAAGACAGAAAGAAGGGTGAGGCACAGAGTCTTGCCCAAGGTCACAGAGGAGCAGGGGCATCAGTGGTGCCGTGCACAGGGAGGCATGGGCCCCAAATGTGCTGAGCAGTGCCCTGAGTCGCACTGGGGTGCTGGGGTCGGTGGGGCCATTTTAAATCTCCCACACTACTACACTGTCAGGCATATAGCCCAGGGAGGAAGATCTGAACCAGCCGCAACCAGCATCTGGAGGATCCCCCAATACAGTACAGGTAAGTGCTGGGAGGGGCCTCAGGAGCTGGATGTGGGACTGGGACGAAGGGGCCAGGAGTGTGGTGGGGGACTGGGTGGGAGTCCGAGGAGCAGTGTTGGAATTGCAGGGGGCTCCAGGAGAAGTGGCGGAGGGGCTGGGGGCCTGGAACAATGCCAGAGCAGTGTGGAGCACATCAGGAGTGACGGGGAGGTTAGGTGGGGAGAGCTGCCTGCGAGCGGCAGGCGATCTGGAGCAGCCTGGAGTGGTATAGAGGATGCATCTGGGAGTGGTGTCCTGGGAGTGGCATGGAGACTGGATATCCTGGGTGTGTGGGGGGGTAGGAGTGGTGCAGAGGTGGTAGGGGCAGAGCAGCGGGGCCTTGGGAGTGGTGGGTGGGTCCCTGGAGCACCTGAGAAGTGGGGCTGGATGGGGACCTGTGCCCCAGGTCTTTTTTCAGAGCAACGCTCATGCAGAGGAGGTCAGTGGGTAAGCCAGTAATAGAACCTAGGATGTCTGATTCCCAGTCCTGCCTCTCAAACGAACAAGAATGTTGCCTGTGCTGGGGATCTCATCTGCATGTTGATGGGCATACTGGAAAGGTTAACTTTTGGATAAAATGCAAGTATTGTAAATGGACAAACTCATTCATACTGATTAATTCGGTATTGTTTAAAGAGTTTCTGTAATAAACAAAAAAATAGAAAAAGATTTATAAAATATGTCTTTTAGTAATTGACGATGTTTTGACAAAACATACACAAAGTACCGGGTGTGTGATATGAGTTCTGTTTTGGAGTCCTGTCAGTCAGAATATTAAACTTTGATCTTGAAAAACCAAAATCCTTATTAAATAGGAAGATTTACTTTTCTGGATTACAAATCATGCATAAGGTTAAAGAATCCATTTTTCCCTTAGGAAAGTCTTCTCAACATTCAGAAAGGTCTATAAAAATGGCACAAACACTAAGAATAGTATTCTGATATGCTAAGTATTTAACCTTCTGTAAATATAATATGTTCAAATATCACATTAAACCTTCTCTGATTCAAGAATTGTGCAGGGTTAATAACTGTTTGTGCCCAGTTAAACAGAAAATAAGAAATGTTCCTTTATGTGTGAATGACACACATGTATATTATAGCAGTCAACAGTAGATTACACATTATTACAGGTGCCCCTCTGACTGCTACAGCTTTTTACCTACATTCAGCCTGCTAAATGAGTTTTACCATATGAAAAGCAGATGGCTTTTAACCTAGATTAAAATGAAAAGTTCCAGAGGGGTAGCCATGTTAGTCTATTTCAACAAAACAAACAAGGAGTCCTATGGCACTTTAAAAACTATATGCCAACATTTTTATGGCTGACTTAGAACAACACTTTCTCAGTTTTTGTTCCCAAGTGCCACTCCTCTAAAATGCTATATTGATTACACTGTCATCATCTGGACCCAAGGAAAGGAGGCTTTTGATAAATTTCACTGAGATTTCAACAATTTCCACTCCACCATCAGTCTTATCCTGGACCAGTCCACGTGGGAGATCCACTTCCTGGACACTATGGTACAAATAAGTGATAGCCACATAAACACCACCTTATACCAGAAACCTACTAACCACTATACCTACCTATAACACTCCAGCTTTCACTTGGGACACATCACACAATCCACTGTCTACAGCCAAGCTCTAAGATACAACCGCATTTGTTCCGATCCTTCAGACAGAGACAAAAACCTTCAGGACCTCTATCAATTACTCTACAATGCCCACCTGGAAAAGTGAAAAAACAGATTGACAGAGCTAGACAGATACCCAGGAGTCAACTACTACAGGACAAGCCCAACAAGGAAAACAACAGAACACCACTGGTCATCACCTACAGCCCCCCAAGTCAAACCTCTCCTGCACATCAACAAGGATCTACAGCAGGGGTGTCAAAGATGTGGCCCATGGGCTGAATGCGGGCTGCAAAGCTCTTTCATCTGCCCCATGACTGGGCTCTGCAGGACTACACTCTCTCCTTAAGAATGTGATCTTGCATGCCCAGTGCTCTGCAATGCCATGAAAGTATCTGGTCTTGCAACATCACAGAGCACTGAGTATGCGAGACTGCACTCTGTGACACCACACTCTCTCCCTAACAGAGAGAGAGAGAGAGAGAGAGAGCTAACGTGGAGCACAGTTTTGCATACACAGCACTCTACAACGCCGTGAGAGTGCTGTAGTATTTGGATTTATGGTATGTATGGCCCACTTGAAGTACATTTAAGTCAAATCTGGCCCACCACAACAAATGAGTTTGATACCCCTGATCTACAGACTATACTACAAGATGATCTCTCACTCTCTCAAACCTTGGGAGGTAGACCACTCCTTGGCTACAGGCAGCCCCCCAATCATAAGCAAATACTCACCAGCAACTACACACCATACAACACTAAGAAACATTAAGGCAGGTACCTATTCCTGCAGCAAACCCCATTGCCAACTCTGCCCACATATCTACTCGACAGCATCATAGGACTAACCAAATCAGCTACTCCATCAGGAGCTCATTCACCTGCACATCTACTAATGTGATATACGCCATCATGTGCCAACAATGCTCCTCTGCCTGGACTGGACTGTTTCTGTGTAAAAGAATAAATAGACACAAATCAAACATCTAGAATGGCAACATTTAAAAACCAATAGGGGAACACTTCAACCTCCCCAGACATTCTGTAAAAGACATGACAGTCACTGTGCTTCAGCAGAAAAACTTTTAAATCAGGCTCCAACGAGAAACTGTGGAAGAAGAATTCATATGCAAATTTGACATCATCAGACTAGGTTTGAATAGGGACCTGGAATGGCTATCTCATTACTAAAGGTGATTCACATTCTCACCTCCTCATCTATTGTTCCACACTGTGTGAATTAAAACAGCTTGCTTGGTTTGCTGAAAAACTCTGAATTGTCCTTGTGACTTACCCTTCTCTGCATTTATATATTCACCTACATACTGTAGTTTCCGTTTCATGCGTCTGATGAAGTGGGATTTTACCAACGAAAGCTCATGCTATAAATAAATTTGCTAGTCTTTAAAAGTGCCATAGGGCTCTTTGTTTGTTCTGTTAAAATGAAAATTACCCCCTTTAACTTTTTAATATCTTGCTCCCAAACATGTAGCATTACATAGTAAGGTAAGGTCTGGGCCTGATTCTCATGTCATACACATCTCATACACAGCTGTGTAAGTGAAGACTAACTTCTGTGATGTCACTTGATTTACATTGGTTTGAAAAGATGTAATTCATGGGAGAATCTGTTTTGGGGTGCATGCAAGAACACATGCTTGGTAAGCCTAATCAAGTGTATCCTGAATTGATATATTTTGTCTCCAGCACTCTGAGAATAAGGATGGAAGTGAAGAAACATCTGAGGAATAGAGAAAAGGGAAGGGGGGGTTGTCTTTTAGGTTAATGTTATTATTTACATTCAAATGTTTGGGGGGAAAGTAATGTTTTCTCTTGTTTCTTTAAAGGCTGAGCCCTGTTCTACACTGACAGTGAAATTTGATATAATGCTGCTTACTTTAACCTTCTACAGCCTGTGTCTCCACTGTCAAAGCAGTACATTAGAAAAAAAAATGGATCTGTAATTTGATCTGCTAACACCACCCCTGCAAGTGGCATAGCACTGAGGGCGAAAGCTACAATTCTAATTTAGATCAGTGTAGCCAGAGACTAGCTCTACTGTTTTTTCCTGTCCCCTTTACCATGACAACATAGCTTCTCCCCTTCTTGAAGTCCTGGGAAGTTATCAATTAATTCCTCTCTCTGCATGAAACACTCTTCCTTTCTGTTGTGTCTGAAGCAGAAAAACAGCAAGGAAAGCTTTTCCTGCTTTTTATTTTCCTTTAAAGAAGAGGGGATGGCAAGTGAGTGGAGGATCATTGCTTCCCCACAACACCCTGTGCCTACAACCCACAGGTCAATGTATTTCAGGAAATAATGTGAGCATAGGGATGTGAGACCATGAGCAAGAAATTTGGTGTGATCGCTCACCTTTACCTTCTGTAATTTGACAGCCTAAAATCAAATTACAAGCCCACCCCCCATGTAGACAAGCCCTCCATCATATGTTTCAAGTCAAATTCCTACATATATCAATGGCTATATCTACACTTAGCAAGTTAAGTCGACTTTATTAAGTCGACTTTAAGTTGACCTTATTAAATCGACTTAGAGTCTACACAAGACTCTTAAGTCAACTTGGGGGGGAGGGGTTGGAGGGGTGCATTGTGGGAAGTGTGGCAGCATGGCAGCAGAGAAGTTCTCCCCTCCCCTGGCCACTCCTTTAAAAGAGAAAGTGAGCTCAGCCCCTTCCTGTTGTGCCTGGCAACCTGGAGTCTGAGCAGGTCATGGACCAGCCTCTTCTCCTGTGCTTTGCCAGGCAGCTGCATGACACCTGCCAGCTAGTGGTAAGACTTCTTCGGCTGTGGAGGAGGCTTATCTGGCAACCCAGCAGTGCGGAGGAAGACGACAGCCTGTCCTCCACCTTGCTGCCCCAGCAAGCTGCCAGCACTGCACTCTGTGTCTCGTCGCTTCCGGGCACGTGAGGCCGTCAGCGACTGGTGGGAGTGGATCATCCTCATTACCTGGGATGATGACCTGTGGCTGCAGAGCTTTAGGATGAGCAAGCGGACCTTCCTTGAGCTCGTCCACAAGCTCATTCCAGTTCTGCAGTGCATGGACACCCGACTTGGACCCGCCCTGCCTGTAGACAAGAGAGTGGCCATCACCATGTGGAAGCTGGCAACCCCAGACTCCAACCGCTCTGTGGCCCAGCAGTTTGGGATCAGGAAGGCTACCGTGGGACTGCTCTCATGCAGGTCTGCAGGGCAATCAACCGGGTTCTGCTAGCCCGCCTCGCCACCATGGGCAACCTGCACAAACTCCTTGATGGCCTCACTGGACTCTGCTTCCCCACCTGTGGGGGCATTGTGTATACCACCCACATCTCCATCTGAGCCTCAGAACGCCACGCCAGGGACTATATCAACCGCAAGGGGTACTACTTCGTGGTCCTGCCGGCCCTTGTGGACCACCCCGGAATCTTCTATGTGGGCTGCCTGGGGAAGGTGCACGATGCACGGATCCTGTGCAACTCCTCCCTGTACAGGTGTATGCAGGCAGGCACCTTCTTCCCCGAGCACACCATCACCATTGAGGATGAGCAGGTGCCAGTCCTGATCCTCGGGGATGCTGCCAACCCCTTGCTCCCCTGGCTGATGAAGCCATACACAGGCCACATGGATGACAACAGAGACCTCTTCAATTGGAGGCTCATCTGGTGCCACAGCATAGTTGAGCGTGCCGTCGGCCATCTCAAGGCCCACTGGAGGGCCCTCTTGACCTGCCTGCAGCTCGGCGAGAGCAACCTCCTGGAGGTTGTCAGCGTATGCTGTTGCCTGTACAACCTCTGCGAGCTGTGGGGGGAAAGGATCCCCCACATCTGGGAGGCCAAGGCCGAGTGGCTGGCTGTACAGTCTGAGCAGCCTGACCACACCCTGCCCCAGACTCAATGGGGCCAGAGGCAAGCACAGCTCATCTGGGATGCGCTGAGGGCCCACTTTCTCAGCAAGGAGCACTGAGGGGTGGGCCTGCTACCAGGTGCGGTCACCTCCCCCACCCACCCATGCCTGCCCCTGCCCATGCACCAGTCTCCTCCCTGTCCCCACACCAATAAAAAGCATGACACACTGTGTAACAGTGTTCAAGGTTTTTATACAGAGGGGGAAATGGGGGTTGGGAGCTGTGGGGGTTGGGAGGCTTGGGGGGAGTGAAGAGGGTCAGGGTCAGGGTCAGGGTGAGGGGCCATTGCTAGTGGCCTCTGGAAGGCGGGTCCCAGGCTTGCAGATGTCCACCCCGGTCCTGGCCTGCTGGCAAGGAGGGCTGCCTCTGCGGTGCAGGGCAGGGCCCCAAGGGAGCAGGCGCTCCTCCAGGAGCTCAAAGGACTGGGTCTGTGGCTCCATGAGGTCGAGCATGTGCTCGAACAACCTCTGCTCAACCCTCCGATGGGCATCCTCCTGCTCCTGCCGCGCCGCAAGCATGCCTCGGTCTGATCGCTGATCTGGACCAGGTCTTCGAGGAGCTCGTCTCGCAAGCCACGCACCCTTCTTCTCCTCATGATCAGGCCTGGTGGGGCACCAGGAGTGCTATGTGTCAAGGGTGCAGTGGTTGCTGGGGAGAAGCAAAGAAGAGAGTCCCTCCCATTAGCTGGTGCGGTGTGCAGCCTGACAGGAGCTGCTGTCCACTGACCATCCCCCTGCTTCCCACTCCCTGTCCTTTGGGACACGGACCCCTTGGTACACGCCGACATGCTGTGCTGCCCAGGTCGGGTGCAGTGCCCATGGTGGTGAGCTGCGGGGAGCCCTGCCATGGGGGTCTTTCCTGACGCCACGTGCCACCGGTGTTGGGTGCATGCTCCCGCCTACGGTCCCTCCATCCCAACTCTAGACATGCCACTGCACTGCTCGCCTCCAGGTTCCCTCCGCCCCCGCTCCTCTGCCCCTGTGGGAGTGCCTCCCCCCCCCACCTGTCCCTGGACCATGTCCTCCTGCAGTCCCTGTCTCACAGGCATGCCCAGCCCTGCCCGCAAGGAGTGAGGGAGGGAGGGAGGGAGGGAGGGAGAAAGAGAGGGAGCACTCACCAGCAGGTGCAACAGGTGTCTGGTTCAATGTCCCCTTGACTGGGTCTTCTTTGGTGTGGGGAACCTACTCCTCCTCCTCCTGTGAGGCTGAGTCTGCCATCGGGCAGGGATGAGCTCCGGACTGGCAGCTAGCTCCAGGGCTGGTGAGATGCCCTTCTGCTCCTGCTGGGCACCTGCCTCCCCCTGCTCCAGCACCACAATCTCACCCCCTGAGCCCTCCTCCTGGTTGTCATCGAGGGAGTGGGGCTCGGCAGAGTTGATGGTGTGGACTGGCAGGTTGCCGCTCTCCTGGCCCAGAAAGGCATCTAGCTGCTGGTAATACCGGCAGCTGGTGGGGGCTGCCCCTGTCTGGAGCGCCTCCTCCCGGGCCTTTTGGTAGCCCTGGCGGAGGTCCTTGATCTTGACCCGGACCTGCTGGGTGTGCCGGGGTGGCCTTTGGCAGCCAGGGCCTGGAAGATGGAGGCATAAACCTCTCGGTTGTGTTGGCTGCCCTGCAACTGGGAAGTGACTGCCTCATCACCCATATGGCCACGCAGGTCCAGGATTTCCTGGTGGCTCCAGGATGGTGACTGCCTGCGGCACTGGCTCTGTTCTGCCATGCTACCAAGCAGCAGGTCTGGCCAGCTCTGGGGAGCATGGTGGTCAGGGATGAGTCCTGCCCTGTGGTTAGTCAGGGCAGGCTCTTCCTGTGCCAGAAACTCTGGGAGGAAGGTCAGGGAGGAAGGTCTGTAGGCCATGGAGGTCGACTTAGGGCTACTCTGCGTCTACACTGGCTTGTCAACTTAATTAGGTCGACTTATCTGTTAAGTCGACCTAAAGGAGGTGTTATTAAGTCAACTTAACTTTTCCTTAAGTCGACTTAAGGAAATGCGTAGGTCGACTTAAGGAAAGCCCAATGTGGATGCAGAGTCATTTAAGTTGACTTAAGCCTCCTTAAGTCGACTTAATTTGTAAGTGTAGATGCACCCAATGGAAACTCGGCAGGATGGAGGAGCTCAAGATTAGATCCTGAGCAATTTATAAATAGGCTAACTCACTTATTTTCCTTGATTTTTTAGGTTTCCCTCCTGTTTTCTCCATCTGCAGTCTTTGGTGATATCCCTTTTCATGGAAGAGAATACCTCTGTCCACATAGGAATCTGTTCTAGGCCATGAGTAGATAGTTAGGTTCCAGAAACATCTTACTCTTTAGTATGTCTATTTAGTGGCTGAGGGACTCTCATGTTTTGGATGCTGTCTGTGAAAAGTTATCCATATAACAGTAAACTTTAAGCAAAACAAACAAGGCTCCTGTGGCACTTTTAAAGACAAACATTATTTATCACACGAGCTTTCCTGGGAGAAAATCCCACTTCATCAGAAGCTTTGAAGATGGGGAACTTACAGAATGGGAGGAAAATAAATGCAGGGAAGTGTAAGACATAGGATCAGGTCAGGCTGTAACTGCAAATCAAAGTGGATGCTATGATTCAAGCACTGGGGAACAGCATATAGAGGAAGCTGAGGTCAAATCACCTGTTGTAATGAGAAAAAAAAATCTGTAGTCCCTCTTTAGTCCCCCTGAGGCAACAGAGTTAAATTTACATATTAATTCCAGTTCTGCAGTTTCTCTTTGAAGCTGGGATTTCTTATTCATTTGTTTGAGCGCAGCTATTAACAAGTCATCAATGGAGTGACCAGGGAAATGGAAGTGTTCCCCAACTGGTTTTTGAAAGTTGTGATTTTTAAGGTTTGTGAGGACTGAATACCTTCAGCTGAGCCTCAGATATAGCCATGTCAGTCTCTAAACTGAATAAACTGAGCTGTGTTACAGTCGGATCACCTGAGTGGCTGAAGGGAGCCAGGGGCCCTGCTTTCAAATTCAGTGGCACAACCTAGTTGCTGATTGCTCAACACTTCAGTCTGTAGCTGTGGTTGCCCCCATGCTGGCCTTTTTCCTATCCTGCTCTCATTCTTTGTTCCTGACTCCAACCTATTAGCTCTGGTTTCTCACTTTGGCTCTGACCTTTGGCTCTTGTCTCCAGGTCCTGACCCCCTCAGCCTGGTTCTAACCATTGGCCTAGACTACTGGCATCTGTCGCTGAGAGATTTAACTACATAGAGAATGGTAGTAAACTAAAAGCAAATATTTGTGTAAACATTCCTCATTGTAAGACTTTGTGAAGTGAGGGAGGCTTCCCACACCTTCATTACAGAGAAATGAAGACCGTACACCTCTAGAAGTCAGGTCCCTCCGATCACCCCTAACACAGCCTTGCTTGCTGTGTGCAGGAAAGTCTCTCTATCCCTCGCCTCACTTGCTTATCAAATGCCAGGTGTTTGAGGTCATTATCACAGCAATGCGAGATGACATCAACAAGGAGCATTTGATCAGGAGTACAGTCTGCAGGAAATGTCAGTCTTTGTCTCCCACACAAGGACTGTTGTCCACTCATAACTTCACAGGAGGGGTTCCTCTGTGCTCCCTGTCTCTAATTGCAGAATTTCAAAGGCCAGTTTAATCTGCTTGTGCTTAGATTCTCCTCAAGCCAAGGTGACTGAATTTTGATTTGCATGTCCATTGTTCTTGGTTATAAGTATTAAATCACACCTGCATGCTTGTGTAGCTAGTTTCTGTTTTAGCTGGTCACACAGGCAGAAGCATGGATTTGCTCCTTTTAAAAAAGTTTGTAGCCCTCTTCCCTTGCTGTGAGATACAAATTATTGACAGCATCCTTGGCTGTCTTTCAGAGTGACATCTCACAGTAGGGGTGGGTTCAAATAAAGTGAAAATTACCCCAAATAGTCATCTCATCACCAAATCTTTATCATATACTTTGTTTTAGCATGAATTCAATACTGTTTCCTTTTCCCCATAACACACAAGCAAGGAAAATGAATAGTCAATGTGATTAAAGCTAATAAAAGAAAATATTTTTAAATAGCAGATAATCAGATTGTATGGTTTGTTTCCACAGATAGTCATTGAGACAAACAGTTTAAGGAAATAAAAACACAGGATTAAACAAACCCTGTATTTATACCATTTAATGAAATGAATTTATCAAACTTTGACATGTATAGGCTTACAGCCTGCTGGAGACCCAATATTCAAAACCAAACTCATTTTAGCAATGGAGTAAAAGATATAAAAAAAATGTGCACTTAGGTAAAGATGTACAGATGCCTTGCAGGATTTATATTAAATGTAGCAGTCTCAATAATCTGACCCGGAATTCTGATGTGATCCATTATTTCTTCTAGATTATCTGCCATTCCACCTTTCCAAGTTAAATTCTGTATTTTCACAAGTGTTGTTTGTTGTTGTTTTTATTATAATAGTTTGTTATGGAAAGGGAGCTGTCAGTCTTTTGGATGTAGCCTGGTTTAATAATTAGGGAACTAATATGTACATCATTGTTCATGAATGATGAAAATAATGTAATAGCTATTTCAGATTGGTATTTGAGTGATATAACTATGATGCATTATAGTCTTTAAGTTATTAGTAGTATGGCCATTATGCCTTTTTGTTGACAGAAAATGAATTAATTTGGTCATTTCATTTTTTTTTAAATTGACAATTCTGGTGTATTTATCTAATATACCTCCCATCAAATTAGAATTCATTTTCAAGACACTTTATAACATTCAAAGAATTGTGAAATAATGTAAAATGATCAGTTCATGACTCCCTAAAATAAGTTATGGACAGAAATCAGGGCATCAAGGAATGTAAACAGAAGGCATTCTTCAGTGGCCTGTATACCAGTGATAGAAGCCTGGGTAATAAACAAGAGGAATTAGTAATACTCATTTATGAAAATAAAGTTTATATAATTGGTATTTCTGAAACCTGCCAGCATGATTCATATGACTGGAACATTAAAACCATTGGTTACATCCTGTTTAGGAAAGAATGAGCTCAGGGGTAGCATTCTTTAATAAGATGCCATTGCCCACTTTAGAGTTATTGACAATTCAGAAGGACAGGATCTGGAATGCTTATTGATCGGGGCACTATTTTAAATCATGAGATGGGCTGATGGTGGGATTTTGCTATAGACCTCCAAATCAGATGAAGGAAAAGAATGAGTAGTTCCTTAAGAATAGAAAAGAATGAGTAGTTCCATCTATAATGTTAAAAAAACCCCCAAAATCCCCTTCTTTATCTTGTGGTATTTGAATCTGCTGGACATAAACTGGAGGACTCATGCTGCCATTAAACATCTTGGACGATACTAATAAATACGGATGGCAGCTTTCTATACATGAAGGTACCGAAACCAACGTGAGATAATTCTATAATAGACTTACAGGTGTCAATTTATCATTGAATTAAATAGTGATGGTCGTCTAAGATGAGTGATCGTGATGTAATTTCATTTGCTCTGTGAAAACAGAATATAAACTCTTCTGGACACATGTATGCCACTGTCCATAGTAGCAGGAATGTGAGGCGCATTACCCAAATAGGCGTTCCTGGCACCATTGTGACTGGTTCTAGCACTGGGAGGGGGCAGAAGGAAGACTGGTCCTGGCCTTTCCTAAACTGTCTTGTAGAGCCAGTCCAGCTCCCATGGCCACTGCAGAAGAGGAGGTGTGATGGTTGTTAGCCTGGGGCTGTGAATCTTCCATACAATGGTGAGTGCCCACGGGGGACAGGGCAAGGGGGAAAGTGGTGAAGAGACAGTGGGGGAGAGGAACGGGTAGGGGATGGGGAATAGAAGGGGCTACAGGAATGGGTGCAGAGAAGCAGGAGGCTGGCATGTGGCATCCCCTCAGCCTCAGCAGCACCAGAGCAGCAACATCACTGCAGCAGGTCGCTCTGGAGTGGCTGCCAGCAGCAGCAGGTTCTCAGCGTTAAGCCAGATCATGTTCCCCCCAGCACTGGCAGCCCAGGTATCACTCCATGTGGTGGTGGGGAGAGAGCCAATGGGCCAAGGTAACTGGCTTCAGCATGCCAGTGTGTGTGTGCATGCACATACACATGCTTCCCTGCCCCAGTCAAATATAGCCTCTTTGAGATGCTCTGTAGCCCTGCCTTCTTTGGCATAAAACTGCTCTGGAAAACTTCAGTGGGGTCGGCGCAGCTCCCACTCTACCCACTCAGGGCACCGCTATTCCAGACTGGGGCGCATGGCACAGAGTCTATCCTGCTCCCCACCCAAACTGTGTCCAGCCCAACACCTCTCTTCTTCCCTGTGCCCTGCTCTTCTGCCCTGTCCTGTGGCTCCCCCTTCTCCTCTCACTGCTAGGCCCAGCCTGGCTCCACTTCTCCCTGCTCTCCTCCCAGTGTCCTGCCTGCCTCTCCCTACCTCCCCTTAGCTGTCAGTGCTAGGTGGGCTGCTCCCAGAAGCCTGTCTACATTGTCTGTCTTTCTCCTCTCTTGCACTCTTTGGCTTCCCATGTCGCAAACTTGACTTTACAGTTCCTTGCTATTGCCTCACAGACCAGAACGCCACAAGGCACCACTCCATCATGTAGCCTGACTCCTTCCTGTACAATGGCCGTCCCCAGCACCTGCACTCCAGCCACCTGAAATGAGACCCAAGCATCACAGTACACAGAAGACTAGGTCATTCTGTGCTGCAGGCCCCAGTAGTGGCAGGGAAATGATTAAATGAGACTCCTATTGCTTGTGATTCAGAGTGTGTCATGTCATAGGGGCATTTCCCCAACTCTCCCCAGCCAGGCCTGGAGACTTTTTGACTTCCAGTGAGCGACCTGGGTCAGACTAGCAGGAGGTTCAGCGTTTAAGAACACCAGCTAGAACAGTGCAGGGCTGAGTAATGAGTGTGACTGGACTGCGTTACAATACACATGAGCTGCTCCTGGTGGGAGGAGTTTGTCTTATCTCTAGGCTCATATTTTCTCACCCTCACCGGGGGCACCTGTGAGGCATAGGCAACTGTGGCAGCAGGTGATTCCAGGGACCCAGGCTGGGGGTGGGTGAGAATGCCTGCTGCACTCAAGACCTAGACAGGGAAATAGATGTAAATAAGACTGCTGAGAGTTTCATATAGAAAGTTACAGTGAAACGTGGTGCCTTGAAACAGGGAAGTTAATGAAGAGAGCTCATAGATGAGTGCAGTGATTTTAAATGGCTGTAATTCAGGCTAATATGATTATGTAATTCATTATTGTTTTAATATAGATTAAATTGTTCAAGCTACCAATGAAATATTCAATGAGTAGAGTATGAAAGAAGTTTATAAATATGCCGAAAATAGCCTGACCCAAAAACTGGAAGAGACCTTCACCAGACACAAACACCTCTTCAAAAGCATCCATTGGCAAAAATAAAAGCCACTGTCCTTCTAACCCCATTTGTACACCGTGCAAGATTAATAATAATCTAGGGGTTTCATAGCTGTAACTGAGAACTGAGTGTGTAACAATAACTCCATGAAAAATAAATTGCATAAATAAGATGTTTTCAACACTAGAGAAATACGAATCTGGATTAGAGACAAATGTGTGACTTTGGAGAAAATAAAAAAAAACTACCATAATAATCACCAAAGCCTTCCCCCTAAAATGAAACCATTTTTATGTATTTATGTTTTGTGATTCAGAAACGTTTAACTTTTTTAATTATTTATTTTCATTTGAGGGGGGCTCTATATTCCTAGATTCCATCCACAATCAGAAATGTTTTCTCAGTGTCTTGCTCTAATTAGGTGCTTATGTGCTTCTTATTACTCTAGTAGCTAGTCTAACTGAAGCAGGAAATACTACATCTTACAGGAAAGTCGTTTGGGATATGCTTCAAAAAAGCATCTGAAGTGTTTAGAGCTTATCTACACTGAATCGAAACCTTTGAGATAGCTCTGGCTCCAACTGTCCACAGAACGATTCATGTTTTCACAAATAAGTGTAGTGTTTTAAATCTTCTACTAAGTGCTTAATAGTAGCAACAAGGGGAAGGGGTGGGGGGTTCAATATATATAGAGAGTCTCTCCTGATAAATAACTGATCTGGTTTCAGTCATCACTCAGGAAACTAAACTTTCCTAGGTGCCCTTAAGAGGCAGAACTTTCCCACTTGTTAGCTCTTCAAGACTTTGTACAAATAGAAAAATCTTTATTAGGATAAAGAGAAGATGGTTATGAACTTGGAAAAAATACAGCAATGTCAAATATAAAGAGTGCAACCCACCTTCTTCCAGTAACTTTCACAGTAGTACTTCTGACTCCCTTCCCAGTCAATAGTGAGAATGTCCTGCTGATGTTAATTCCTGTCTGCACTTACTCACCATTCCACCAAATCCCATTCACAGTTTGGATGAGTGAGAAGCAATAGTCTGAGTTTCCCTTTGCAAGTCTGTCCCCAGTTCAAAGGAAGCTGCTTGCCTTGTCTACATGGAAATGTCATCACCTAAGCAAATTTAGTGATTCATCTTTATTCAAATCCTAGGTAGGTGGGGCCTCCACTTAACTCTTCTGTTGTTTTTTTGAAGCATCCCTCTCCACAGTGTGTTCTGCACTGTTCTCAGTGAGTGTAATCTCTTGTGGAGAATTCTCCATGGGAAGGGAGCCAAGAACACATAGGACCCTTGAACAGAATCCTGATTATTTTTGTCACAAGAACTTTTTTCACCACTTTGAGTCTCTCAGGACTCCCTGGCTATGTCTACACTTGAAAAGTTAAGTTGACTTTATAAAGTTGACTTAATAAGGTTGACTTAAAGTGGACTTTTTTAAGTCAACTTAACAGAAATGGACTTAACTTTTCAAGTGTAGTTGTGGCCCCTTTTCAACCTTATTAAGTTGACTTAACATTTTAAGTTGACTCAAAAAGGTCCAGCTAGGCATTACTCCACATCTCCACTGGCTTAAGTCGACTTACTAAAGTCAACTTAAGCGTTAGTTCGAATTAAAACTAGGTGTTATTAATTCGAATTAACTTTTCCTTAATTCGACTTAAGAAGCAGCTTAAGTCAAATTAGGAAAGCCCAGTGTAGACGCGGAGTAAATTAAATCACCTTAACTTGAAAGTTTACCCGCCCCCCCCAACTGAGAGCCCACTAATACTCCAAGTCCCAGTTAATGTATAATTATAATGACTTCCAAGTACCACCAAAGGCACTGTGGGTAGGTAATGTCTAATGGCAGCACTTTTCCCTTTTCACCAATAGAAGGAGAAGGGAACTCTTACCCCTTCTGGCCATAGGTCTTTCATATTATTTATGAGATTATTTTATCTATTGCTCACAAATATTTGGTAGGCCAGCAGGTTGTATGAGAAATTGTTTACCAATCTAGAATTATATATTTTAAAACAAATGATAAGTCATCTGAAAATTGGTACTTGAAACTGCATTAGTCATTATTCTCCATTTATCATACACTACACAGTAGTGGTGAAATCCTGAGTCTGTTGGAGAAAGTGAGAGTTTTGGTACTGACTTCAATGAGCCCTGGACTTCAACTGTACGTTAGAAAGTTTTAATCATGTGTAGAGAGTAGAAGCAATGCCATGTGACTTGGATAACCAATCATAAACTACAGAGAGTGAATAGTGACTAGTTGAAATGCACCATACATGAACAATTCATACATTGAAAAATATTCACAAACTGCTTGGATACCTACCTAGCTAGATATAAGAAAAGCACTTGCAGAAAAATCAGTTTTTGAAAAGTGCACAGATGGCGAAAAGGGTAAATTCATTAGATATTTTACTCACTAAGAATCAAGATATTCATAAATTCCAGACTAGGCATATTTTGCTATGAAAAATTACAGAATGGGAGGAAGATAAATGCAGGGAAGTATAAGTCATAGGATCAGATCAGACTGTTTCAGCCAATCAGAGCAGGTGTTCAGATTCAAACAGTGTTAAGCAGCATATTAAAAGGAGGGGAGGTAGAACATTTGTCTTCTTTCTACCTCCTCAATATGCTGTTCTCCACTGTTTGAATCTAAACCACTGCTTTGATTTGCTGTTACAGTCTGACCTGATCCTATGACTTACACTTCCCTGCATTTATCTTCCTCCCATTCTGTAAGTTCTCCATCTTCAAGCATCTGACAAACTGGGATTTTCTCCCACAGAAGCACATGCGATAAATAAATTTGTAAATCTTTAAAAGTGCCACAGGACTCCTTGGCTATGTCTATACTTGAAAAGTTAAGTTGACTTTGTTAAGTCGACTTAAGTCGACCTTGTTAAGTTGATTTAACAAATTGGCTACACTTTAAGTTGACCTTGTTGAATCGACTTAACAGCAGAGATAGCCATTATACTGGCTTTAACTTGACTTAATAAAGTCGACTTAGTGCTAATCCCTGTCTACACTGGCCTTAAGTCGACTTAATAAAAACCCAGCGTGGATGTGGCTTTGCTTAGGTCGACCTAACTTGCCAGTGTAGACGTACCCCTTGTTTGTTTTATCTTATCAAATTCTATCTGCTTGTACTGGGTTCTGAACTGATTTTTAAGGTCTGACGTTTCACACCTAGGTACAGAGAATTATAATATTTTAGCCAGGAAAGCATAAATGCATTCATCCTCACAACATTCCTGTGAGGTAGGAAAATGCTATTATCCATATTAATAAAAGAGGACTCCATGTACAGGAAAGCTAAGTTCTAAAGATCACACACAGGAAGGTTGTGACAGAACAGAGGGTTGAAACCACAGCTCCCATGATCGAAGCTAGTGTCTTAACCATTGGACCAGCCTTCCTCCCTCATCAGCTATCATTGCCACATCTCCTGAGGCCTCTTCGTGGGGAGTAGGGATGAGGAAAAGGGGCAACAATCTTTGGACAATGATAATCACAAAGACTGGCCAAGTGGGCAAAATTACTTTTCAGTACATGAGTATTTGCATGCAAAACTTGCTGGCCTGGCATTCCTGAATTTCATTCAGAAAAAAAATTGTACTATTTTCACTGGCATACACTGATTTTTTGCTTCACACTTGCTGAAGTTTTACAGTGGGCAAAATCAAATCATGTTGTGCAGTTCACAAGATTAGTCTGGGTTATTTTGACAGAATAGTCTGTATCTTACTTTTTCATGGTGAGCTGGCAGATTTTGGCTTCCATAGACTGCTGCCCATTTTCCAGAAAAGAAAGAAAAATATCTAAGACGATCCCATAAAATAATCTGTATTTTCATGAAGTTACCTGAGGAGTGGGGTGGACAGTTTTTCTGGTAGATGGACACTTGTATTAATTACTGAACTAGTATCCAGTATGTCAGAAAGGCTATGTCTACAATTAAAAAACTAAGTCGACTCTATTAAGCTGACATATCAAGGTCGACTTAAGTCGACATAAAGTTGACCTTGTTAAGTTGACTTACAGAGTCTACACTAGACTCTGAAGTCAATGGAGAACTGCGGCTCCCAGCCCCCAGGGACTCCCGGGGACAAGGGACCCATGGGGGTCCCGGTAAGAAGGCAGGTGCAGCTGTCCTCTCCCTGGGACCTGCAGGGATCCTGGCAAGAAGACAGCCATGGATGCCCTCTCCCTGAGACCTGCACAGGTCAGGGGAGAGGGCAACCACGGCTACCTTCTTGCTGGGACCCCGAGGCTTCCTGGCAAGAAGGGAGCCATGGGTCTGGGGGAGAAGGGGGCTGTGGCTCCCCTGTCCCAGGGAGCCACAGCTCCCTTGTCCCGAGCCCTAGGTCGACTTAGGGAACTAAGTCAACCTAGGGCGTCCACACCAGTTTTAGATCGACTTAACAAATCAACTTAGCCGTTAAGTTGACCAAAACAGCAGTAGTTATTAAGTTGACTTAAGGAAGCCCTTAAGTTGACTTAATGAGAGCCTGGTGTGGGCAGGGACTAAGTTAGGTCGATTTAAGCCTCCTAAGTCGACCTAACTTGCAAGTGTAGACATAGGCAAAGATTTTTAAAGCTTTCTAGACAGATTGAGATTTTGATGTGAGCTTCTTTTGAAAATTGAATTGCTACCTATAGGTACTTAAGGGGAGGTGGAGTCTTCTGGAAATCTAACTTCAGCTGTAGGAGATGAGCATTTTATAGAGCTATCCTTTCTGCTTTAATTTAAACCATTTAAGTTTTGTATTGCACCTTCTCTAACTGCATCTGTTCCTTATAATGATATTCATTTTTCTTACTGGTTTCTTAGAAGATTATGTTCTTCTCTGCTACATGATGTGAAGAACAGCTGATGCGAGCAGAAAGAGAGTGAGGAAAATCATGTGAAGGCAAAAAACATCCTCTCACAGCATAGTCAGTTAGGCCCTGCTCCTCATTAGCATACTGCAGCCTAACTCCCATTGACTTAATTGACATTTAGGTGGCTAAATACTTTTGAGGTTCTAGGCCCTGTAGCCTGGCTGTGGTCAGAGTCTATGAGCCAGACCCAGTGGAAGGGAGGACAGTGTGAAAGAGCTGCCTTGAACAGCATATTCCCCTCTTAGGGAAGCATATGGTATTTAGAACTAAGATTTTGGCATGAAACATTTTAGTAAATTTTATGGCAGGTTGTAGTAAAAACAATAAGTTACAAGGGGAGCAAGCTCAAGCTCCACTAATCCTGCAGTGGTGGCTCCTGTCCAATGGGACTGGGCCTGGCTCCCTGCTCTGCGAGTTGTGAAGTTGTGACCTGAAACATGGGGTTGCAGTGTTAGTTAGGTTTGGCCCATTTTTCTGTCTCCACATCTAACCTCAGGGTCAGATGAGACAAGCTTGAGTGACGTTGTGACCCTATGAGCCAGATCTCAATACTACTTGGCTTGGGGGTCTAATCTAATGTGTTTTCATACCAATTTATGAGATTTCACAGCCTTTATTCAAATTCACAATTTCCATGACCCACTGTGACCTCCATGACCAAATCATAATGTTGGTATAACATAAAACCTTTTCCAAACTGGAGAGAAATGTCCATGGTCAGGCAGCTGTCCCAGCATAGAAGAGATGAGCTATTCTGCTGGTGTAGCAGAGGACGTGGTATTATGACTGGACTAAGTTTAGCAATAATTGGACCTCTATTGATCTGGTCAACTGTCAGACACAATGTCCAGCTACTCTGCTCTGCCACACACTCTGAAAATAATATTGCAAAAAAGTGGCTCAAGAAAAGCCACAGAACTGTGGGTGAGCTTGGTTACATCATGGCGGTACTGGGCCAGGGAGCCACCAGTGGTGGTGGCAGGAGCGGGAACCACATTGCTGTGAGAAAAGGTGCCAGTACTCAGTATCCCTGGGTACCATCACAAAAAACCCCCTGCCTATATTAAAAATAATTTCACAATAATTAGTTTTTATGGAATGGCATTGGGTGAGGGCAGGATAAGAAGCTGCTATGCTATAACTTGGGCAACTGAATGTTACATTCCAGAAGGGTAGCCGTGTTAGTCTATTGTAGAAAAATAAACAGAGTCCTGTGGCACTTTTAAAGACTAACAGATTTATTTATTGCATGAGCTTTCATGGGAGAAAATCCCACTTCGTCAGATGCTTTGAAGATGGGAAACTTACAGAATGGGAGGTAATTAAATGCAGGGAAGTGTATGACATAGGATCAGGTCAGACTGTAACAGCAAATCAAAATAGATTCAAACACTGGGGAACAGCACATAGAGGAGGGTGAGGTCAAATCACCTTTTGTTATGAGAGAAAAATCCATAGTCCCTGTTTAACCCCAAGGCAACTGAGTCAAATTTGCATATAAATTTGAGTTCTGCAGTTTCTCTTTGAAGCTGTGATTTGTTATTCATCTGTTTCAGCACAGCTATTAGCAAGTTGTCAATGGAGTGAGCAGAGAGATTGAAGTGTTCCCCTATTGGTTTTTTAGTGTCGCAATTTCTGATGTCAGCTTTGTGTCCATTTATTCTTTTGCACAGAGACTGTCCTGTTTGTCCAATATATAAGGCAGAGGGGCATTTCCAGCACATGATGGCATAAATCACATTGGTGAATGAGCATGTGAATGAGCCCTTGATGGAGTAGGTGGCTTGATTTGGTCCTGTGATGGTGTCTTTAGTATAGATATGAGGGCAAAGTTGGCAGCGTGATCAGTTGCAGGGATATGTTCCTGCTTTAATGTTTCTGTTGTTTTGATCTGTAGTTGCTGGTGAGTATCTGTTTAAGGTTGGGGGCTGTCTGTAAGCAAGGAGAGGTCTGTGTCCCAAGGCTTGAGAGAGTGAGGGATTGTCTTGAAGAATAGGCTGTAGATCTTGATGATGTGGTGAAGAGGTCTGACTTGGGGATTGTAGGTGGTGACCAATGGCATTCTGTTGTTTTTTTCTTGGGTTTCTCCTGTAGTATTTGACTTCTGGGTACCCATCTGGCTCTGTCAATCTGTTTCTTCATATCTGCCGGTGGGTACTGTGGTTTTAAGAATGCTTAGTAGAGATCCTGAAGGTGTCTGTCTCTGTCCAAAGGATCAGAGCAAATGTGGTTATATTTTAGGGCTTCATTGTAGACAATGGATAGTGTGGGGTGTCTTGGATGGAAGCTCGAGGTGTGTAACTATAGGTTTTTGGTATAGGGTGGTCTTTATGTGCCCATAACTAATCTGCACTGTAGTGTCCAGAAAGTGGATTTCCTGTGTGGAGTGTTCCAGGCTAAATTTGATTGAGAAGTGGAAATTGTTGAGATCTCTATGGAAATCTTCAACGGAATCCTTACCTTGGGTCCAGATGATGAAGGTGTCATCAATATAGCATAAGTAAAGTAGAGGTGCTTTGGGATGAGACGTGAGGAAGCGTTGTTCTAAGTCGGCCATAAAGATGTTGGCATATTGTGTGGCCATGTGGGTACCCATAGCAGTGCCGGTAACTTGAACATATAAATTATCTTCAAATCTGAAATGGTTGTGGATGAGTAAAAAGTCACAAAGTTCAGCCACAAGTTTTGCTGTGGCATCATCTTGGATTGTTCTTCTAATGGCTTGTAATCAATCTTTGTGTGGGATATTGGTGTAAAGAGCCTCTACATCCATAGTGGCCAGGATGGTATTTTCTGGAAGTTCACCAATGGATTGGATTTTTCTCAGGAAATCTGTAGTGACCCTCAGATAGCTAGGTGTGTTGCTAGCATAGGGTCTGAGGAGAGAGTCCACATAGCCAGATAATCCTGCTGCAAGCATGCCAATGCCTGAGATGATGAGGTGTCCGTGGTTTCCTTTTTTATATATTTTTGGTAGTAGATAGAATATCCCTGGTCGGGATTCTGGGTGTGTGTCTGTCTTGATTTGTTCCTGTGCTGCTTTGGGGAGTTTCAATGATAGTTTAGGAATCATGAAAATGTCTGCGAAGTATGAGGACAGCTTCTAATGTCAGGATAGCTAGGCAGATGGCAAACTGAGATTACTGATTTTATGCAAAAATGAACTCTCTTTTTATTATTATCTAATCTTCCACTTGCTCTTCTATCTATTTATTGTATCTAGTTAAAAATCTACATTGGTTATCTCTCTGGGGCTATGTCTACACTGGGGAATTTAAGTCGACTTTAACTAAGTCGACTTAGACAACAGAGTCTTGTGGCACTTTTAAAGACTAACAGATTTATTAATCGCATGAGCTTTCGTGGGA
>ML685862.1:6653483-6756676 GCA_007922175.1 Pelusios castaneus
AGGGTGGGCAAGGCTCTGCCCTGCCAGGTGGGGGGCATGCCAGGCTCCCCTTGTGCCCCCCCCGGCAGGGAGGGCATTGGTGTAGCCCTGGGGTAGCCCTAAGTAGACTTAGGGCTACCCCACAGCTACACTGGCTTAAGTCAACTCTAGGGAGTTGACTTAAGCCTTAGGTCTACTAAAAAGCAGGTTTTATAAAGTCAACTTAATTTTAATTAAGTCGACTTTATTTTCCTTCAGTCGACTTAAGCAAGTTGCTTGAGTCGACTTAAGGAAACTGTAGTGTAGACTTAGGGTAAATTAAGTCGACTTAAGCAAGCTTAAGTCGACTTAATTTACCAGTGTAGACGCAGCCTAGGATAGGGACTATCTCTTACTAGGTACTTATACAACACCTAGCACAAAGGCACACCAATCTTGGTTGTGGCCTTGAGCTGCTAATATCATCCAAATAATAACAACAGTGAGTGAACTAATTTTTTGCCACTTCAGTTTCTGTGTCTTCAATTTCAGTTTCAGCTTCTTCAAATAAACTGCATTTGTGGTCTCAGATAAAGTCTTTTAAGCCTTTATAGAGCTGTGAAAGTTTAGAAAAGCTTCAGAGGCAAGTCAGTTCTTTCATATTTATTTTGAAAATACATTCCACACTCACAAGCATAGAGGGGGCTTAATTACAATCAATGGAATAATTACATTGAGGAAAATGTGCAATAGAGAACAAAAATTAATAGAAAACTTATTCACAAGTACACCTTTGGGCAAATATATTATAGGCACAAAGTTGTCATTATGCCTCTCAAATCACATCCTTATTTGCTCCTGTGTATGTGTGGGAAACAAACTAGATTGTAGACACAGCTTGTAAATTCAGATCCTGAACCCTATTTAAACATTTTACAGAATAGTGCATTGTTGCAACACTAGCCCTCTTAGCGTATGTGTGAATTGGAGTAGAGCAAAACTTTCACAATGCTTTTCCAATCCTGAAATTGATTTCATCCATTTGTAACCTAAGAGCCCCCACCCCCCAAACACTTTATAGCCTACACATTTTAACGATACATATAATAGTTCACCAGAGTTTGATTCATTGGTGAACAGTTCTCTGTAGCTGGATTTGCTAGTTTGCCAGTTGCTACTGTTTCACTGACCATAGCCCTCTTATAACAAATAAAAAGCACACCCAGAAAAGTCTTTTGAACCAGATAGTTTCAGAAAGTGAAATGGCCTCTGAGTCTTATCATGCTCTTTTTAAATTCTGAAATCCTTATCTCTTGGTGCACATCCCAAAGCCACGAGTCAAGTAATGGAAAACCTGCTCCCCTCAACCCCCATCTATTTCTAGTATTTAGTGATGATAGATGTGTGTGTGTGTATGGAGGGCTGACGGGGAACCTCACATACATTTTTCAGGTTACAATTAGGGAAGCCTAAACAGTTAGGCCCATCAACAAGGTTAATGTACAGCTAGCACTGGAAGAGTTAAAAGGCCATGTATTGTACTGACTTCTAGAAATAGGTCTGAAATTCTCTGGTCTGAATTTAGCATCACTATAGAAATTCTACCTAGACAAGAGACCAAATTCACATTGATTTAGAGCGTTTACATTAAACATTTTACTGTAACTTACCAATGGTAATTATAGTTGCTCAGACAGAACAGGAAAATCTGATAATGAGATAATACATATTATTCTAGACTGTAATATATTTAGATTATGGGCACTGTTTGCTAGAAAGTCTATTAAAAACAATACAGCAAGAGGTAAAATTTAGTAACCTGCCTTTTAACTTTTATTACAAGACACTGTCCAGATCATTTCTTTCACACAATATTTTTCTGTCTGATTCTGTCTGGATTTGTGAATACAAAAGATGTAGGTTCAGAACTCAGTTGATGTAAATTATCATTAATTCTCACTCATAAAATGTAATTAAACAAAAATACAATCTAGTATGTTCTGTTATTGATGTTCCTAGCAATCTGTACTGAAGGGGATTATTTTCCTGTAAACAAAACATTCAGGTTGAATTCTGAAGTATTGAAAACCTACATTAAAACTTGTGTGTGTAAATGAGACAGAGAAAGAATAAAAAGGAGGGAGATGTATTTTTTACTTTTGTCAGGGTCCACAGAATGATTAGTGCCAAATTTCACTCCTCTGACATTTAGATAATCACCTAAGTTAGAGGGTATACAGTTGCCAGAGCCTATGGTGGTTTCTGGTCCTGGGCAAAGCCAGGAATACTGAGGTGGATGAAAACAAAAAAAGAGAGCCAAACATTCTGAAACTTCAGAGGTGTACTGCCATCACTTTTCTTGATCCATGGCTAGCAAACAAGCTCACTCCATCACAGTTGCTTTTTCTGCATCACATGGCCTTCCAAATGCTACAGCTGGGTGACTGCTTGACTAGAGACATAATTCAAAGCCATTGAAGAAGTCAGAGGGAGTCTTTACATTGATTTCAATTGGTTTTTGATCAGGCACTGCCCGAGCAGGAATGTCTGGTGTCACTGAAATCAGAATGTAAGAGGAAAGATTAGCATTTTGGAAGGATTATAAACCCTTGTACTTCATGCTCTAAATAATGAGAGCTAGAAATAAATTTGCCCCAGTGGCAGCCTATTCCATGACTGCCTGGGGAGACTCTAGCCAGTTCACCTGAAGCAGCTGGTACTGGCCATTGTCAATTGGAGACAGGATACTGGACTAGATGGGAATACTGGTCTGATACACATGGTTATGCCTCTCTCTCTCTCTCTCTCTCTGTGTGTGAGAGAGAGAAACCAACCCTTGGCTGTCTTTTCTAGTACCCCTGAGTTTAGTATTACATCAATTAGCATAATTTTATAGCATAATAGTGAGTGCAAATCCAGTGTGCAATTTTGTTTGCAGACTGAGTTGGAACAGTATACTTTCACAGGCGCTTCCGAATTTCCTCATCCATCAAGCCAGCCTGGGTGAGAGTTCATGGTACCACCTGCTCCTTCTAGATGCCGCTTTTTCCTGAATCATACGGGTGCAATCCATCAAAGCAACCATTTCATAAAAATATCACAGTGCTAGTATAGGCTGCCAGCTTGATAAAAGCAGCTGTAGCATTGACTAACACAAAGACATAACAACCTCAATAATGGCTGCTGAGCTTTAAAAAAAAAAACCCTACAAATAAACAAACAAACAAAAAAACCCTTACAGCAGGGGAAAAATAAAGAGCCAACCTACCTTAGAAAAGAACATAATTAAATGTTAGCCTAACCGTATTAATTCCAACTTCTCCCCTCAGTATTAACTAATTAACTATTTGTATTCTAGTTGTTTTGTGGGTTTATATTTATCTAAATTTGAGACCTTTTCAGTACACATAGTAATAGAAACAAAGAACTCGAGTGGCCTTCAAGCATGCTTCAGTTTGTCAAATTTGTCTGGGTCCCAGAATAATTTCATGAGTGCGCTTGCAGATGAGCATCAGTGCTGATTCTGAGCCACTACATTACACAGTTCATTGGCACCATTAGTGCCCAGCATATTATCCCCAGGAGTTCTGGAAAGTAATGAGCTCTGTCAACCTACAGTGGACCGAAAGGTGATGCGAACAATCACTTACTAAAAAGCAAACTGACTGGGAAAAGGAAAGTGGAATGAAATAAAGCAAGTGAATGACCTATGGTAATTGACGTAGTGTCTTAAAATTTCCCAGATAAAAGACACAATCAAATTCTAAATCTTGATCTTACATGGAACAGAATGGTCAATTTGCTTGGTCAAATTCAATGAATATTAAAGCTTGATAAGCTTCCACATAAAAGGATTGGAGGTGACATCAAGGAGGATAATAAAGTTATCCAGAGAACAGATGATTGGCAATTTAGCAATTAGCTCTGTCAGCAGCTCTGGATGATCTGTGAAAAATCGTAAGTTTTTAGTTACCCCATATAATAAAAATATTGGAACAGGGAAAATAGAGGAGATAAATATGTTTAAGCACAAAATATTGCCTTTTACTACAATTACACAATCTAGAGGAAAATGTGTTTTCATGATAAATTGTTCTCTAGACAGATTATTAATATTCTGGCAGGTGGAAAAATACTTGTGTCTATAACAGTCTTTTCCCAAATGCCAACAGATTTTAACACATACTACTGTCAGGTTGGGGATGGGAAAGGCAAAAAGTTATTATGCAAATTGTACAAACAACAGAGTGAATGAAAATAGAAACAATTACCAAAGCCTGAGAAATTCAGTAAAAGTTTAAACAACAGAAATGAAGCAATGGGAAAGGGCAATTCAGTTCACAGAAAATAACCCCTCCTCCCCCCGCTCTTCTCTATAAAAGTGCATTTTAGAGGAACAATACTCAAAAGAAAGCAAGTGGTCCTGGCAATTACATCATGTGTATCTACATTTGTCAAGTGCTATGATAGGTAATAAAGCTAGAAGTAGTCTTTAAGAAAATGAAATCCCGACATATTTTGTCAAAGTGAATCCAGAGCACTAGCAGTCTGATTCATACTCTAATAGATCATGCATGATTTCTTGCACTGCATTTCTCAGTTGACAATATGGTAGTAGGAGTACATCATTGAGGTTCCAGGCTCTTAAAATTTTTTATACACATGGAGTTAAACTACGATGTAGATCAGGAGTGATGTGCTCTCATTGGGTTTTTTTCAATCAGGAGAACAGCCTCTGTATGCTGAATGGTCTGGAGTTTCCACATAGTCTTCACTCTAAGCCCCACATTACTACAACCTCAAACTGAAAACCACAGGGATATGGTAAGGCCTTTGATAAAAAGGAATAGGTACAATCTTTTGCCAGTCAAATATGGAAGAAGATATTTCTTGAAGATATTTAAATGTCTGTGGTCTCTGATGAATATAACAGAACTCTGACACCACGTACAACCTTAACAATGGGAATGCAGATGCCTTGAGTCAGGGCAAGCCCTAGCCCAATTATACTCCATGTGAAGAGTGTCTTCAGTGACCCCACTCCATTTGTTAAACTTTTGAATGTCTGATTTTTTATTGCATTTGTAGCCCATTTCACAACTTTGATGCACAATTTCATGCATGATTTATTCTAGTCATATAAGGCGATACATGTGCATACTAGGGTCTGTAAATCTGTATTCATGGCATATATAAGCAAATTAAAATATGTTTCTTTAAGCTTATAGAAATTTTTAATTTTAAGAATAACTGAAATATACTAACATCAAGAAATTGATCTGTGCACCAACAATGGGTGGACCAGTATTAAGCAGTGTTACAATAGATAACAGCCTTGGAATGTAAACCTTAGTCCCCAGTGGCGTTGCTGCCATAGGACACAGGGGGCACGAGCCCCAAATGTGCCCAGCAGTGTCCGGAGTCTCCCGGAGCTGGCAGGGCCATTTAAAATTCCTTGCCCTGCTCTGCTCCCAGGCACTAGGGTAGAGCAGTGTGGGGGAAATGTAAATAGCTGCCCTGGGCCTCTGGGCGCCATTGCAACCATGTCTGCAGGTGCCCCAGTGGCCGGCTCCACAGCAAGGTAGGTGCTGGGGGGGCCTCGGGAGCTCATGGGGGCCCGGCCGGCGTGAGGGGGCCCGGCTCGGGATGGTTGGTGCTGGAGCACAGCTGGATCAGGCCTGGGGCTGGATCAGGCCCAGGGCCACTGGCTGGAGGGATGACCAGGGGACCAGGGCCTCTGTGCCCCGAATGATGCTGCATCTGAGACAATCAGGATGAGCCACAAGGCACAAAGAAGGTTCTTGGATTCAATGCAGGGATCCTTGGCTAGTTGCCACTGTTTCTTCCCTTTTTGTTCATGCCATTGTCATATCCTTGGCCACAGCAACCCTGAAGTTTTATTTTAGTCTCATTCAAAACATTCACAAACAGTTCTGGCATCTACAGTTCTGTCACCTACAGAGTCCTCTAGAGACGTGAAACTGATAAAGTGTTCCTTTACTTGGCTACAGCCATCTTCCTCATCTACAAATCTTACTGTAAATTACATCTTTTCCCTTGTGACTAATGTTGGGAGTGCAGTCCGTTATTATGGCATAGAACCTCACTTTGCTGAGCCATAGCGATATGTTATCAAGCACCTTCCTTGCCATAAGGTTTTAATTTCTTGCTGAAGTAATGGTCCACTGCTTCTTTATGAACTATTCGACGTACCCATGACACCACGGTATTTCCCAAAGATCTCTACCAAACCAAGGAAATGACCCTTAAGCTCAGTGAACAACTTATCCAACAAGCCCCGGAAAGCCAAATTATTCTTTGAAAAGAAGAGGGTAATTGAGATCAGACGCTCGAGCACATTTCTCCAATGCTGGGGTTTTACATTAATAATGTGCTGGTTTTCTGCATCTTTGACTTTATTCAGTTTGAGCCTGAACTTGACCTCCATCCATTTGCAGTAGGTTGTAAAATGACCGGCGGCAAAAGCTTCTGAACTCAAAGTTTTACAGGACAAGGGAAAATGTTGTGAAAGTTGCAAAAAAAAAAAAAAGAAACGAGAATTTCTAGATAACTAATGGAATTAAAAAAATTTCTAAGTGGCACAGCTATACAAGCCACAAATACTCCAAACCGTAATATGGATTGTAATAGAAATTGTCAAAATACAATGAGAAGAAGCAACACAATCTAGTCACATCGGCATTGTTTCTTCAAAGTGCTCTCTCTCCCGGGCACATGTGCTTCTGCTCAATCTCTCTTTCTCAGTTCAATAGCATAAACACTACACTTCCTTTTTTTCTTTAAATCACTGAAGTGGTAAATAATAGATACATGAGAACTCAAATTGTTACAAAATAATTTGACATAGCTCTTACCAGCAAGGACTGCTTTAGCAGACTCACAAGATCTAAACAAGAGAAAAAAACCACATAAGCTCTCAAGAGTGAGCAATTGCTTGCCTGTGACAATTTGATGGGCACTGATCTACAAGAGTAGGTGGCTCAATTGGCTCTGAACATACACCAAAAAAATCCTCCAAACGCATGGACTCTCTTTGCAAGGTTAATTTCAAAGGCCCTGGAACTTATGCATAGGAAAGGACAATCTAGTCTTTTTGTATGTATTGTGGTGATATTTAAAATATTACTAATAGAAGTCAGATTTGAATCAATAAAATGCTGCCAGCCAGAGTCACTTGAAGTTTAAACTGGGAAAATAATCTATCTTCCTTTCTCAACCTGCATTTTAGATATGTCATTTCAGGATTTGGGGCCTTTTCATTCCACAGTAAAGAGAACCTTTGTTTATGAATATTCTCCTTGTGTGACACACTCTGCAGCCCATGTGCTAAGGAATGATGCCATCTTTATAGAGAGACTCAGTTTAGGAAATGGGATTGCTGCATCCAAGACAAATGCAAGCTGCTGTTTTCCATACTGCTAGACTCAATGTCAATCTCATCCTTTGTTTGAATGTTTTGCTTTCATTTTAGCTATTAAGTGAACCCCTACTATGGGTTCTAGGACTACATGAGTGCCTGTCAGGGTCTCTCCACCACTACAGATGAATTGTTTATTACCTTTTGTCTATTTGTACCTAATCCTTTGAGAGGTGATGATGGTACTCTATACCTGGCCCTTTTGGGTGCTAAGTTTGCATTTTTATTGACTGCAGTTCATTCAGCATGAACTGTACCATGAGCATTTGAAATCCGTTCATGAAGGTCATTGTTAAACAGTGGGCACCAGCCCCTTCCTTTTTTGTATTTGTGACGCTCTGTTATTTGACTGGTGGAAAGTAATTGAGAATCCGAATCGTGACTTCTGTTTGCCACTGGGCCACCAATTCTCTTCATTTTTCTGTTCCTCAGTTTACATCTGTAAAATGGTAATAAAACTCTTACCAATCTCAGTGTCAGCCTTACTCAGGCCTCAGTTGTACTTTTAAACCATTATCTGTGCAAGAGATAGTAGAGCAGCTATAGCAGCGGTGTGGAAGTAGCTTAAAGTGTTTTGTCTGCAAAGTGCAAATGTAAACGTGCCCCATAGCAGGCACTTGGAACTTGTTCAGATCCCAGGACTTACTGCCCACTTATATTAAAAAGGGTGATGTGTCCCCACTGGTCCTGTGGCCACACATTATTGAGTACACAGGGAGCTGGACTCAGGATCCTTTTTTGCTCACCATGCTAGTCAATCCCTTTGCCCCAATGGTGCATATTGTTCTATCAGATCATAAGCATATGCCTAAGCATCAGTGGTACAATATGATCTATTGTGGCCAGTGGCAATGTAATGCATGCCACCTGTGCCGAAGGATGTTCAAAGTGAAGGGTTAGTAAAAAGGATTCATGAGCTCCTTGGCTTCCCACTAGTAAGAGACACATTTTGCTTCTTCTTATTTCTAAAGAGCTACAAGAACATCTAATTAAGGAGCTTTACATATTATTAATTGCAGAATACCGCACAACCATTAATTCACAAGACATGTTCCAAAATGATAGGTAAAGGTAGAGCAGTAGTAGGTGTAAATCAATACCACATCAATTAATGTCAGGCAAATATCTGGCCCTGAGAGTCAGCCAAGCATTTTATTTCTAACCTGTGAGTATGGTAGTCTCCTCTTTTTCACAGTGTTTATATCAAGCATATGCTTTATGATGATATGACATCCCCCAAAGCATTAACACTTTTGGGAGAATGTGACTCAAACGACAAATGCTCTGTGTGTGTGTTCACGTCTAATGTTTTTATTTTAGTTCATTCTTATTAGAACATAGCATTAACAAGAATGTCTGGTAATAGTGATTTCCCATTACTGTTCAGGTTATGAGACTAACTGTGCAGCTGTGTGAAGAAGTTGGAAGATTTTTTCTGTCTAAGAATAGCAAGAGTATTCTCCATAAATTTTTAAAGATGGGTTTGTATATTCTTACTAAATAATAATAATAAAAAACCTTGATTGCATCTTCCTGGATTATCAAATATAGGGTATTGTCTGCCAAGACTTCATCATTTTTATAATTCTGCAACTGTTTATTATACTCTACTATAAATATCCCATTCATTTGTTAGTTTCTTTTAAAGCATTTTAAGTTTATATTACAGTTTAATTAATAGTCTGTGGGGATTGTTTCCCAGGTATTTATGATAGACCATAATATCATAGTGGTATATTTATCTCCTTTATAAGCATTCAGAAATTTTTTCACTGTAGAGAAATCATTTAATTTCTGCCCTCACCTCACCCCCAAACACATTCTTATGCTTAACTTGAACTAGTTAATTTTCATTCAGTTTCTCTCGTTAACCTTCTTCAAGGATTCCAGTGGTGTTATTTTCAGGGCTTTCTGAGGCTCCACATTTGTTGGATCCGCTCTTTATTGTTTAATTAACTCTTTAATCCTGCTGCTGTTACTTCCATTGTCTGTTCTTGACTGGAACAAATGTTTAAATGGTTGAGTCAAAGTCTCCTCTAACCTGTGTAAGTACGTTTGTTACGCTGCTTCGTGTGCTGGTGAGGTATTGGCTGTTTATGCTTTGACTTCCTAGAATCATGGGGCTGGAAGGGACCTCAAGAGATCATTTAGTCCAGTCCCCTGCACTTATGACAGGACTAAGTTTTAGAATGGTATTTCATTTTATTTAGGGCAATATTGTGATGCTGCTGCTCGGGGAAGTAAGATCTTGACCTCCCCTATGCAGTCACATGAATGCCCCCCAGGGCCATCCCTGATGGGGTAGGGGTAGGGCCCAGGGCCAATCAGCCTGTGGGGGTCCCCGCCTTCCTGTTGCTGGGAGTTGGGGGGGGGGGGACACGACACCCTGGGCCAGAGGCTGGGCTCCATGCTCCTGCCCTGTTCCTGGGCTGGCCAATCCACCCCCAGGGATGGGCTGGTGTGAAATGCCACCAAAGGCAGCATGAGACCTGCGGGGAACACCCGGCACTTGTTCCCTCCCCACCTGCAAAGGACGCCCCCCCCCCACATACTGGACTCAAACCATAGGGGAGAACGGGAGTTATACATCTGATACTGCTTCACAGAGAGGCACAAGGAAAGGATTTGGAGGGGTTAGAGAAGTGGTTCCCAACCTTTTTGGCTCGAGGGCCACTAATATAATTTTTAGAACCCTGAGGGGCCACCAGTCTATTTAATTAAATTTACATTAAAAAGAAACTACATTCAAATTAAATTTTAATTAATTTTAATTAAAATCAATTGATTACATTTAAATAAAATTTTAGTGAAATAGACTAGTGGCCCTTCAGGGTTGTAAAAATTATATTTGTGGCCCACGAGCCAAAAGGATGTTTTAAAAATTTTAAAAGAAAATTGAAGGTTGTTTTTTTTTTAAAGGGAAGGGGGCTGAATGCCCATGAACATGGCCAGTTTGTGGGCAGGCTTTTGGGCCCCAGCAACCGTGCGTCCCATGTTCCTGCCCCCCCACTTGCCACAGCCGTGCCTGGCCCCCACCGCAGCCTGTGGCCCCCCCGTTACGCCATGCTGCCTGCTGCCACCCCCAGCAGCAAGCCGCCCATAGCCATGCTGGCCTGCCCCCCCCTCCCAGCCATGCCGTGCTGTCCCATGGCCCCCAGCATGCCTCACAGCCCCTGGAGCCCTGGCCGGGACCAGAGAGGAGGTGGGCGGCCACAGCATGGCTTCCAGCTGTGTGTCAGGATCCAGCAGCTGTGGCCCAGCTCCCAGCCAGTGGTGGGCAGCAGGGGCCATTTTTAAAAGGCCCGTGGGCCAAAAGTGGTCCGTGGGCCAGGAGGGTTGGGAACCCCTGGGTTAATGCCTTGGCTTCCTCACCCGTAATCTATGAGCTGATTTGTGTGATCTGCACCTGTAAAGGCCTGCAGCAAATTACTTCCATGCTACACCTAAAGCAGCGAAGCTCTGTGATATTCTTTCTCCAGCTATTCCTAGGGTGGGCAGTGGGAATCAAGTGCTGTCCCTGAAGTGCATTGTAACTTAGTCAGTCTGGCAGTAATTTTACTGGTTTAGCTGTGGTGGGTTTTTTCATGCATCTGCTGCAACTTCCAAAAACCTGAACAAATACTTATTTTTCATTCCCCAGCCCCCAAAACAACATGGAGAGGCCATCAGATAAGAGACTTTTTAAACTTTCAAAAGTTCCAAAGGGGTAGCCATGTCAGTCTACTTCAGCAAAACAAAAAAGGAGTCTTGTGGCAATTTAAAGAGTAACAAATTTATTTTTCGCATGAGCTTTCATGGGCAAAGTCCCACTTCTACAGGACAAACTCAAGAAGGAAAATAACAGAACACCACTGGTCACCACCTAGGGTATGTCTACACTTGCAAGTTAGGTCGACTTAAGGACGCTTAAGTCGACCTAAAGAATGCTGTGTCCATACCGGGCTTTCATTAAATCGACTTAAGGGCTTCCTTAAGTCGACTTAATAACTACCGCTCTTTAGGTTGACTTAACGGCTAAGTCAATTTGTTAAGTTGACATAAAATCATTGTGGATGCCCTAGGTCGACTTAATTCCCTAAGTCGATCTAGGGCTGGGGAGAAGGGAGCCAGGGCTCCACCCAGGGACAAGGGAGCCGCATCTCCCCAGGACAAGGGAGCCACGGGTCATGGGGAGACTCGGCCCGGGGCAGCTGTGGCTTGGGGGAGCCACAGCTGGGGACAAGGGAGCTGCAACTTCCTGAAGAAAAGAGAGCTGCAGCTTCCCAAAGAGAAGGGAACCCCGGCTCCTGGGGACAATGGAGCCACGGCTCCCCAAAGAGAAGGGAGCCACGGCTCCTTTGTCTCCAGGAGGCACAGCTCCCTTCTCTTCGGGGAGCTGTGGCTCCCTTGTCCCGAGATGCGGCTCCCCCCAGCCAGGAGCCATGGTTCCCTTGTCCCCTCCCCAAAGTCCCCCAGCTCCAGCTCTCCTCCGTCGACTAGTACCTGTGAGTGTGGATGGAGGCAGTCGACTTAAGTTTTTAGTGTAGACGCTGTAAATCGACTTAGCTTTTCTAGTGTAGACATACCTCTAGAGCCCACAACTCAAATCTTTACAACACACCATCAAGGATCTACAGTCTAAACTTTCAGTGACACACAGGCCCTCTTGCAAGCATGGCATGCTGGGATCTGTGGCTACATGGACTGACTGCACCTGCACAATAAAGCAGCTCCAAACTGCTCCATTTGATGCAAATTAAGAATTGGTTCAAGGTCCTGGAAAATTGCTGTTGTGGCACTCAGCTAGGCAAAGTTTGGATGACACTGCATTTATTTCAATTAAAGAGTGACTCTGTGTCAGATCATTAACGTCTTATCTATATGTGAGCACAAGACTTGCCAGGACAGAACCCTTTATGTTCTATTCCCTTATCTCCCATATTTTTCTTAAACATGTGAAAGAAAAATTTTATTGGAGTTCTATTTTGGGGGATTTACAGATACACACACACGTGAATATAAATTAACTGAGCCAACAGACTGAAAGCCTTATGTCCAGGTGAACAATCCTTTAGAAACTCTGGCTGCAATAACAGCTACTTCAAGGTCATGCCCTACCTTTTTTCCCCCCTTTATGTCATCTGTAATAACTGTGGACTCTGACATTTAGTTAATTAAATTTGCCCACAATATCCGACTAGTTGTTCAATTCCTCTTGAGGATGTAATTTTTGAAGGTAGTAGGCAAGAAGAATGGTTAACCTTGATGAGTCGGTTTGCCACAGTAGTATGTTATTCAAGAGGAGAAAACTAAGGAACTTTCATCTATTGTATAAATAATAAACTGCAAGACAGTGCATGGACATGGAATATTTAAAGAATAGCATTACATCTCAGAAGCCTGATAGCAGAATGGAATTAAATGAAATTATCACACAAATGCAACTGCTGCTGTACAGCATTCATGAGTCTCTTTTGATTTCAATTTCATTTTAATAGTGATGTTTTCAGACCAAGTGATATTTAGATGATTATTTCTAAATCTGTTTTAAATTCCCTCTCATGATTCCCATGCTTTATGTTAAACTGAAGATTTACAGCTGCTTTCACAAGGTTTCATTCCTATACAGTACACTCAAGTTAATTTTTATAGGCAATCTTGTGATGCAGAATTGGATCCAAACGGATTAATCCATATGTGTATGATTCTGCCATCCTTACTCATGCTAAGTAGTACCCACCTACATGGGGTAGCCCCACTAGTTTAATGTGATTACTTGTGAAGGAAAGTACTACTCAGTTAAAGTAAGACTGGCAGAATCAGTTGCCATAAAGTGAGATATGTCCTTTTTATTCATAAATTTTAAGGCCAGACGGGGCCATTCTGATAATCTAGTCCTGTGGTTCTCAATTTTTTTAGTATTATAGCTCCTTTATTTTAAAACTTTGTGGCATCCCACAATCAAATACCCTCCCCCCCCCCCTTGATTCGGGATGTTAGATTCAAGAGGGACACACGGGTTTAGAGAGTTTTGTGACTTTGTTCAATTATATAGAGTCTGTTTATATAATCCAATTTTATCTGATTTAGTCTGATTTGAAATTATGGATTTTGGGGGGGGGGGGGGGGTGCATTCAGACCTAGCCTAAGATTTTAGTTGCAGAATGTTTACCTGAGTCTC
The DNA here is from genome assembly GCA_007922175.1 of Pelusios castaneus. Classification (NCBI taxonomy): domain Eukaryota; kingdom Metazoa; phylum Chordata; order Testudines; family Pelomedusidae; genus Pelusios; species Pelusios castaneus. Next base: position 6,667,040 of record ML685862.1, read on the forward strand.
TGAACACCACCTGACTTCAATATGAAACAGAAACTGAGTGTAGTTAGAACCCATCTTTTTTGCATAGTACGTTTAAAAGAATGTGTGAAATCATTTTCCAAGTTCAAAATATTTCTGTTTTTTACATTTTGTAGAAATCATTGCTGAAAGCTCAGGATCACAGAGATAAATAGAAGCTGCACTTTCATAGCTTTACCACTGAGTCTCTCAAAACAAACAAAGAGTCCTGTGGCTCTTTTAAACAGCAACATTATTTATTGCAAGAGCTTTCATAGGAGAAAATCCCATTTTAGACTCTAACAGAAATCCAGAATTCCTGGTTTGTTAGATTTAAAAGCTTGGTTTTCAGTATGTGATCACTTAATAATTTGAAAAGATTTTCTTCAGCTGCGATATCTATGATTAGAATAATGTCACCTGTTAGCTAGAATAAGTTTAGAAACCCCTGGGTAACTGGAGACTCATTGAACCTTAGAATCACAGGATTAGACGGAACTGCAAGGGTTATCTAGTGTAACCCTCTGCCAAGATGCAGGATTTTGTTGTGCTTCCTCAATTCCAATAAAATATCCATCAAAATGGGAACACTATACAGACAAATGAATTCATATTTGGTCTATAATAGCACTTTTACTCTATTCTTTTAAAAAAAATCTGATGACACTGTAACAGTAACAATCTTTTCAGTGTGGCATCTCCAGAAACAAAACTTCTTCATGAATCTCCCACTTTTAGCTTTCATATCTCCCACATTTATATTCCTACCCCGAAGAGTTAAGTTCATTGCATTTAATTTGCCAACAATGGCCACCAGGTAAACTAACATAGTCAAAAAGTCCACATTACACATATAATCTACCAGGTTTGTTTTCCCAAGGAGGAAAATTCTGATTTTATCTTGCAATTCTGAGATAAAATGTATAATTTGCCCATGCAATCATCACCCGGCTTCATTGTGAAACAGAAGTTGAATGTGGTCACAGCCCATTTCTTTGAACAGCATGCTAAAACAATTGATGTTCACATCAAGATTTTATAAAATTAACAATTTTAATACTGTTGAGTGCCTCATGTACTTCAGGCTGCAACTTTTTTGATGCTAAAGCTTGGTAATGAATCATGAATTGCATCCAGATTGCTGCTGGCTCTACTTTCTTTACTTCTGCTGCAACTCTGCTGTTCTTCCAGTCATCGCTGTTGACCCATCAGTGCACAGACCCACACTCAAACTCCAGTTAAGACTTTCGGTCACTATGAGCGTGCCGAGCACCTTTAGTATTTCCTAACCAGTTGGTCAGGTTGGGATTTCTGTGCGGTTCTTCTATGACTGTATCTGCGTTGACAATTTCACAATACACAATAATATAGCTATGTTCATGGGTTCATCAACCAGGAGTATGAAATATTGACTCTTCTTAACTTGTTCTTTCAATTGATCCTAGACATTTTCTGCAAGGTCATTAGTACATGGAAGGATGATATTATTTGACATAGCAACAGTTTTCAGGGATAAGATTGTTTGTTCTCCAATCATCATTCCATTCATGTCTATTACGACTGGAAGACGAGGGTCTCTCCAATAGATGTGCTGGTCTGCATTTTGCAATTTTCTTGACCACGACTAAGGCTTTTTAAGAAACTTCTTTAGACTTGAATTTTTCCCCTGCTTTAATTCTTCTTGCTTTTGAAGGCAAAAATCACAGTTCTTGCTTATGAAGCCAGGCTGCTTGGGTTTGTAAATGTCTCCCTGGCCTCATACATTCATTTACTAGCACTTGAAAACAAATGACACATTGTGGATGTGGACTTTCCATAATAATATTGAGAGGTGAAAATCCAAACATAATATAACTCTCATTGTATTGTCTACTTTTCTTCCTTTTCTGTTTAACTTTATTAAAGCCATCATTGTCTTCAACTGAATCTTTGTTACATTTAGGTTTAGTATTTGGCAAAAATCATTACCTTATAAAGATGACTCATCTACTTCTCTCCATCAGCCTCCCTTTCCCTATTTATTAGTGATGTTTCTGCTGGCACAGGGAACCTTTCTTTATGCTCTACTCCAGAAATAGAAATAACAGTAACTCCTACAAAACTTCCATCCCAAATCTTCGGGCTCAAAAGATTCTGTTAGTTTGGACATGTCTCTGTGCTTACATGTTCTTATTCAATCAGAACCCCTGAATCTTTCCTTAGTTCACTCATTGCTTATATACATGAACATCATCTAACTCATAACCTCACACAGAACTTTTGTTTCCATAAAATGAAACAATAATAATAAAAACTCCATAAATGAGCTAAGTGTTCATAATATCATAATTATGTTATGAATCCATTTCTGGGACTATAAACTCCACATAAGTGAAACCTCTAGAATTTCCAACACTGAAAAGTTCTTACATGAGAATTGTGAGTTTGGTTACTGCACCAGTGATTGTTGTTAGTGAAAGTCTGCTTGTGTAATATGTTTACTGCCCTTCATGAGCAAAATTTGAGATATAATGCTACACATGAAAAGACTCAAGAGGTGTCACATAGACAATGACTTATTGCAGCACATATATACAAGCATAATGCATAGAAAGTGAAATACAAGGCCAAATCTGCCCCTGACTTAGCACCCCATATAAAGGCATTGGCCAGAAGTTGTGAATCAGGGTAGGACTTGGCCCTAAGAGGGCAGCAGTACAACTGGATGTACATTATGACAAGTATGTCAAGCTGTGTCATTAATTTAAAGGAAACATATGAACTTTCCTTTAATTAGTGCATACCAGCTGACTGTATGCAGGTTAGCAGTCACTCTATGTCTGATAAATTTCTTGCACTAAATAAAGCTTGACGTACGAGGGTGTGGGGAGAGGGATATAAAGTGCATGTACACATTATTATGCACTCATTTGGAAATGCAATTTAGATGCTAATTGATGCTAACTCAACTCAGCACTGGTACTGTTGTGCGGCACTGTTTTTGCAAACAGGGTAACCTGCTGCAGGACTAGTGATATGATATTAGGGAGTGTAATGTACTTGAAACGGGGGAGCAATTCAGTGTACAATGCCATGCATGTTGCACTTCCCATATTATTATAGCTACTTGTTAATTAGTGCTGGGTGAATATAGCAAAGAAAGTATATTGTGACCATTCTTCAACAGGATATTCACACCTCTTTATTATTCATTCAGGCTACACATCTACTCTTGTAAGCTAGGGGTGTGAGGTCCAGCTCAAGTAGATCTACTCGTGCTAAAATGCTAAAAGTAGTAATGTACCTGGGCTGGTACCTGCACTGGTAAGTGGTGGTTTGGGCTAGCTGCCCTAAGTACAAACCTGCCCCAATCCTGTAGCTACATACTTGGGACAACTCACGCATACAACTGCTTGCTGCTGTCCATGTCATCATAGCTACATACTATTTTTAGCACAGTAGCTGGATGAGAACTAGCATGAGGACATCTATGTGAGGAATCCCAACCCTAACTCCATAGCTTTAGTGTGAAAATTGCCCCATATGAACCACAAGTTCTATTTTGAAGGCTTAAAGAAGACTTAAATGTGCATTGGTCTTTGGTTGACTTTCTGCACACATTTGAATTTCGTCTTTATTCACCTATGTTTCAGGTGAACGAGTTTTTATTTACCATCATATTGAGAGACTAATAAATAGCAAATACTTATAGTAATGAGTTCCCAAACCTGCTATAGAATAACGTTTCCTTGTACAAACTTTCTCCACCACTTGTAAGAATCACAAATGTTGAGTGATAAACATATAAAATTACAACACAATCAATTCATAGATAAAAAGGATTACATTCAGCAGATAAATTATGCACAGTGAACAATTTGGCCAGCTTTATTGTTAATGTGACAGGTTAAAAGCAAAGACAACAGCCGCAGTATTTTTATTAAGTAGTTCAAGTGCAGAGTTGGCTCATGATGCGTTTTAGTAGCATAAAACTCCATAAAAATGCTAGGTCAAATTCTGGGATTTGTGCCAAATGTTGTGCTCCATTTCACCCCAGGCCCTCTATTTCAATGGTGTAACTGAAAGCAGAATTTTACCTTTTTTGGTGAAGCATCATAAAGAATTTGGAGAAATGTCAGGTCTGATTCTTCATTGCTTGCACCTTGTGCAGTCATTGAAACCTGAGCAAAGTATGTGTAGAGTATCATCAAATCAGCTGCTAAGGCTGGGTCAGTTGAGATGGAGAAATAAAGCTGCATGTTGGTAGTACATTGAAAACATTGCAATTATGTCTTTCAATAAAGAGCCTGATTCAAAGCCTACTGAAGTCAGTGGACTCTTAATGGTTCCTGTGGCTTTGAGTCAATCTCCCTAAATATGGAGCAAGAGAAGTGACAGGGTAGACTGCCACAGAACTGCATGTAGGAATCCTTGAGGGTCCGGGAGAAGATAAACACTACATCTTTACAGGGAACTCCTGGCCTTCAAGGGATATAAGCTCAAGTTCTACTAAATTCTTGAAGAAAAGGCCAAAAACGTATGGGGGGAGGAATCAAACCCTTTCCCCCCCGGTGTGTGGTACTTGAAGGTGGCATGGACTATATGCTTACTTTTGCCAGTAATTTAGTGTGCCTCATTCTGGTGATTCATTGCCCACAGCTGAAAGTTGTGGACTCTGCAACTTGTTTTCAATGGCATTGTGATGTTGTATATCCAATATTCCAAAAAGTACTATTGTCTCTCTGAATGACTGTATGATCTCAAATAATTTTTAGGGCATATTGCACAGCTCATTCCTCTCCCTCACATTCCCCCCACCCTCTCTTTTTGCCCCCCTCCAATATTTGTGGGTGATTGTAAGGTAGGAGGATTTTTCAAAGGGATAGGGGAGTTTAGTTTTTAAATTGCCTGGCTTACCGGAAGTATTGTGTCTTAAATTGTGAAGCTGCACCCTATTTTTAAGTTATGTCAAGGGCACTTAAACCACATGACATGAAGGGAATTAGGAGAACTTCTATCTGTCATTAGTAGGGCCTGCAGACATGTCAGCAGCACCATGTGGTCTGTGGTAGGGAAGAGCGATGATAGACTTAAATGAGTTAGTATGGATTAATAGTGCCAAAATTGTTACATATTTTAAGTTAGCCATATAAAACTGTATTGAAGCAGCTGTGTAAAAATTGCCTCATTTCTGTTGACCTGTAAGAGCTTAGCACCTTTAAATATTGACCACATTTATTTAGGTATCAAAATAAGGATTTAGACAACTAAATGGGAACATTTTGTAGTTTGTCTTCACCCATCAAAAGAAGCAGATTTTAAGCAAAATCACAAGTAGCACCTAAAAACAACTTGACCACAGACAAAATGACCTGAGGAATCCAGATATGGCTTGAGCTTGTCTGTTTACAATCTTCTTGAAAATCTCCCTGAAATGGGAGATTTCAAATAGGGTGATAAAAGTGGGGATTATCTGCACTGAGAGAGAGCTTTTTTGAGCAAGGTTGAAATAACTGATTCTTTAAAAGATGACTGCAGATCTATTGGCTACATAAACAAGCATTTGTTTAACAAAAACAGCACAGCTATGTTGTACTTACTAGCTCTCCTGAATGCAGATGTACATTTAATTGATTCCTGCTACTTTCCTTCCTTGAATGAGTTGTGGGAAACTTTCCCCGTAGTTTAGCAGATTCATCTTTTGTGAGGGATAGTCGAAAAATGTTGTCTGAAATTCAGATAAAATTATGTGCCTTGCTTCATCTGTGCCTACCGGTTTAGTGCTATATACTCAAAGAACTCCAGAAAATGTGTCACACAGCAGTAGTAAAATAGATCTCTGTGTCATAGCTCCCACAGAGAAGAGCTCCACAGTAGTCATTAGCAGTAGAGCAAACATCAAAGATAACAACTGAGACCTGAACCACTTGCTGTAAGAGGGAATCAAAGCCCAATGGCTCTACCAGTGCTGGCTATTTCAACACAAAGCAGGCAGTTTTAAAAAACAGTCAGTAAGCATTCAAATAGCATGATAAGTGCCAGTGAACCATCTGGGTGTAGCCAGTAATTCCTGCCTTATGAGTAAGATTGTGGGTTTCTCACAGATGTAGAAAAATCTCATTTTTCATAAAAGATCATGATTTTTTGTCACCTGCAGTTATCCTGTTACTACTGGCTATGCTGGACACAGTGACAGGGATGAAAACCAATTTAAAATTGCTCAGTCCACACCAAGGAGATGTGAACTGGGACCACAACATCAGAGCCCACTGAAGTCAGCTGCTGTGAAACCATACCATGTTTTTTCCTTTATCTCACCTGCAGATAATCTTTCTTTCATGATCATGTCTGAAAGAGGAGCACATCCTACTGCACATCTCTGCTTTTAACAGCATCCTAACAACTCTGAATTGGTATTGAAGATAGATTCTCTGCTGGTATAAATTGGCGTGGCAAAGGGGATGCACCAACTTAGGGATCCGTTCCTTTGCAGCACCTTAATTCCTCCATTGTGACCCCTGGATCTTTGTGAAGATATGTGACAGTTTCTTTAAAACTATATCCGGAAACAGGCAAGAGGGCCAGGGAAGGGTATACGCAGATACCCTGCAGTGAAGCAGACAGACAGAAAGAAAGGTTTTAGACATAACTCCATATACCTTATTCTAATTAAATTCCTTATTCAGTATTAGAAGCATGTGACTTTTTTTTTTTTACGGTTACTACTTGATCCTTTTTGCCATGCCAGATTTAAAATCCTTTTAATTTCTCAGCTTGAGTATTGTCATGTAGCTAATATTCCATTTTCCACTCTTGAAAATCATCCTTATTTGCTAGGGTTTTGCCAGTTTAGGGTTTGCCTACACAAGCATTTAGTGAGTGCAAGCGGGGTGTACACCTAGCCCACATTTGCCTACTGAGGCCTATTGTTCATATGCTCCTAACTGATGTACATTAACAGTCTGCTATTGTACTTTGCTCTAGTCCTCTTTCAAAGCAAACTTAGATCAGGCCCCACTGACAAACATCAGCATAGTTAGACCACAGCAGTTTAGCGAGGGCCGTTTCACACCCCAGCTTCCTGAGGGCTAATTGTTTGTGTAGACAAGTCCTTCGTTACAAAGGCTTGCACTTAACAGAAAAAGGAGAATGCTGTGAAAAAGAAAGAGTAAGTGGACTGTAAAAATGGAAAGAGAGAATCTGAAGATGGTATAAATGCAAATACATGTCCTTGGAGTAGAGAGTCAATTGTCTAGAATAGGCACGATGAGACGTCAGCACCCTCAGGAATAATTGAGAAGATCAAAGAGCTCTTTACACTCCACAGAGAGCTGTGGTACTAGTGCAGCTGTTTATGCTCTTGCTCTCATTATTTGTACTATGATAGCATCTAGAGGCACAATGAAGATCTCTAACTCCATTGAGTTAGGTGCTGTATAGTGAGACAACAGAGACTTGTGGCACTTTTAAAGACTAACAGATTTATTAATCGCATGAGCTTTCGTGGGAGAAAATCCCACTTCGTCAGACGAAAGCTCATGCGATTAATAAATCTGTTAGTCTTTAAAAGTGCCACAAGACTCTGTTGTCTTTCTACAATAGACTAACACGGCTACCCCTTTGGAATGTGCTGTATAGTGTGAGAGAGCCCTGGCTCAAAGAGTTTACACTGTAAATGGAGATGGGAAGTGTTATTACACCACTGTAAACTGAGGTGCAGAGGGATTAGGTGATTTGCTAGAGTTGCTCAATAATTCTGTGGTGAATCGAGGAATTAGTCCAGATCTCTTAAATCCCAGTCCAGTACCATCATCACGAAACTGTACTTCCTCTGACACACATGTGCTTTAGTGGAGTTTTAAAAAATAAAAGAAAGAATAACTATATACAAAGATTCCTTTTAGAGGCAACTTTTCACAACCCCTATCTTTTTTTATCAAAATACAAAGTAAAATAAAATAAACAACCAACCTCTTCCATGCCCATTAACTGTCCTATTTAAGGAATTATTAAAATGGTACAATGAATGATCCTAAAAATATATTTTTCTCATCCATGGAAGCCAAAGCTAATAGCAGATAATAAGAATCCAATGTGTCTCTTATTGTTAGCTGTCTCAGTAAAATCCATTCCATTTGCCCTCCAATCACTTATTTAATCACACTTTTGAGAAAATTGCACGTAGCTGGTTCCATAGAAACATGTTATACTGGCTTGTTAATTATGTCACAGATAACACAATAGGCCACATTTTTGAAACCAATAACAGGTAGACAATTTTTCCCTCTGGATTTTACTGAATAAATGTAATGCTAATCATTATGTAAAAGGGTTATGCTCCCCTACCTCCCTTGGGCTGTACTCTGATTTCAGTTGCTAACTCATGTAAAAGAGATCAGAGTGCGTCCCTTCTCTCTTTTGCCCTGTATTTTATACTCTCAGAGGGCCTGATTCTGCTGTTCTTGTAAGAATACAATCCCATGATTTATCCTATGAAGTCCAGAAATAAGCCAGACCATGAGTGCAAAGAACTCAGTGAATAGTGAGTCTGCAAATAAGCTACCTATTTGTGTACATTTTAGCTGGCCAAAGACTCAGTCAATATCATTTGATATTATATTTTGCTGTCTGTGTGGGTTTGATTCTGCCATACTTATTCATAATAGGACTAGAACTGGTGGGGAATTTTTTGATGAAACTTTTTTATTAGAAAATACTATTTTGTCAAAAATGAAACTTTTTTCAGGGATCTACCAGAGTTGATTAAATGTTCATGAGTAAAGAAGCTGTTCCAGGACCAGGATAGAATTTCTGTTCAAAACTAGAGGTAAGAGAGCCCCCAGAATAGCCAGTAGCCAGGTCACTCTGCTAGGAAGTGGAAGACTCAGATTTGAGTCTTAGCTGCGTGACTGATTCAAACCAGGGACTTGAAGATCAGTTTTACCCATGCTGGATGAGTGTCTTAACCATTGCGCTATTGATTTTTCTGGGGGACTCCCATTCTAGTTCTTTGCAAACAATTTTGAAACATCTCAGTTTCATCCTATTGCTGAATTGAACCATTGTTTAAATCTCTGAAAGTCTCGTGTGATGGGAAAACTGTTCCCCACCCAGCTTTAAATAGGACTGACCTAAAAGTCGTTAAGGTCAATGAAAAGACTCCCTTTTATTACAGTGGGCTTTGGTTTGGACCCAATATTGTTGTCTTTATAAATGATCTCACACTTCTGAAATTTATTTTTTACCGCTTGAAATCTATTATTCTTGAACACTCTTCTGTTGCCATGGTGCACCTTAACTGCTGAGAAAGATAATGACATTTTGCATCATGCATTGACCACAGTCCACACGAACAACTCTTGTTGACATCAGTTGCGTACACACATCTGGACTGCTCAGGCTGCTCTGCTACCCAGCTGTGTAGAACAGTTAAAGTGAAATTAACAAAATGTGAAGTGCTATCAAGTTTGTTAATTTCACTCTGCCTCTTCTGCTCCACCTGCACCAACCCCGCTGCTTGCTCTGCCCATTAGCTTGGATGCAGGGAAGGCACAGCGAGAAATTAAAGTTTGTTCGTTTCACTTGAAACTGCAGCACTAATACGGTGAGAGGGATATGGTAAGACATCAGGGGATGGAGAGAAGCCAGACTGTGAATGTAAATAAGAGGTGACAGGGGATTAGGAAAGAGAAGGAACAAACAAAGTCTGGAAAGACAGTAAAATAGGGAATGAGCTGGGGGGTAAAGAAATCAGCTACAGTATTGAGTGCTGAGAGAATCAGCCAGAGAAGAGGAGAGTAATCAAGGGGGAAAAAGAGACAGAGGAAAAAGAAATAAAATAGACAACAAACTGAAAAGGGCAGGAGAAAAAAGATAGAGTTACTGCAATAATAATAATAATAATAATAATAATTAATAGGAGAGGACAAAAGTTGGGATATGCAGAATCAAAAAGGAAGAGCCCAAATAAATGCCTCTGATGAATGCTTTGGGGAAAAGGTGGTGAATAATATAAGAATCAACATGTATGGGAAAAAGTGAATGGATAGTGTGAGGGAGGGAAAGAGTAATAAATGGTCTGATGGCTTAAATTAAAAAAAGGGAAAAGTACAAGAGGAGACTAGTTTTATTTAAATATTGTAATATGCATTTACATCATCTTTGACACTGGGTGAAATAAATAACTAATTTAAAAGAAAACATGTAAATGACATTAAATAAATAGTAAATGACAAAATACTGCTGCAACAGTCATTATAAAAATAAGATTAAAGGATAAATAGGGAAAATTGAGATTGTGGGCTAAAATTCAGCAAGATGCTTTTCTTCCCAGTCAACCTCTGTGTGAGGAATTTAGAAAGAAGTAAAAAATAAAGGATTAGGAGGTTTTTAGTATTTTTGTGTATGTCTTAGTCTGGCATTTATTTGCATTTTCCAGGGATGTATTTGTTGCTTTATTTTCATTGTGCCTGGAGTAGACTGAAAGCAATTTTTTATTTTAAAACTAGATTTCACCATCCTCCAATACTTACCAAGGTTTAAACAGATGCAGTTTGACATGGATAAGAAAAGGAACCGTAAAAAAGAGAAGTAAATATTCTGCATCTCAGAATTTATTACAGTTATGGGGCTTGAGGCATTAGGAAAAAAAACATTGTGAATAGCAGTTAACATGCATGCTGGTGACCGGATCTCAAAAAGCTTATCTAGTTGACACACTATGTTTTTTATATAGCATAAGACACTAACTAAAGGGTTAATGAGTTCTGAACGTTATGATATGGGCTACCCTAGGGGCCACCTACATACCCATTAGCTAGAAAATAACTTTACCAGGGTGAGGGAGTAGAGGAAAGCTTGTTTGTTCCTATAGAAGGGGTGTCGGGTAGATCTTCATAACCAGAACTTGGAGAGTGGCACCATTCTCTCAGTCTTGTATTCTCGAGGAAAAAGGCACGTTCTTAACTCATTAACTAACTGAAGATATAATATAATGAAGACAAGACTCCCCCAGAGTTTTTAACTCAGCCTGCTACCTCCTCTGAAAATGACAAATTGCCTTTACTAGGATTTCATTTTCTGTTAACTAACTGAAGTTGTTAAGAAGACACCTGTTTTGGCTAGTGCAGGGAGGCCTTTAGAACTTCCTTACCAATCTTTTTCTTCCACTGCCCATGACAGAATACTGGGGTGCTGATGCACTACGTAATATTATGTGCAGAGTATTGGGGATCACCTTCAATTAAAAGACGATACTCAGTAGATAATTCAGATAAATATGAGCTTTATTAATCATACCTTTCCATGCATACCTAAGCACATATCACTAACAATATACTCTCTAAGGACTGTCTGAACATATACTGCACTGTACACAATGTCTGGGATGGATTTGCTGGGTCACTCTCCTCTCTGGTTGATTCGGGGTACTACATTTCACAGAAAGAAAACAAAACAAAAAAGGAAACAAACCAAGACCTAGAGGGAAATAAACACACCTATGTAGTAGGTTTGCTTTTCAGTGACTCTTTTCCAGGTAAAATGGTAGCATTCCCTTGTGCTTGTTTCTGAATACAAAAATACAAGGGCATAAACCAATCATAATCATACTAACATCACGCAGTGCTCCAAAACAATTACTGTTTATATTTGAGTATGGCAATACTCCCTTGGAAATTTGTGTGTGCTTGTGAGAGGTCAGAGAGGCTGAAATTGGATATTTCCATGGCAGAATGTACCTTCTCTTGATTCTACCTAAATGCTATCTTAATTTTGACAATGGTTTTTAACAACACTGAACTTTTAGCTTTTACTTGGATTAAATAAACTTTAGCTAATTCAGTTTAAAATACAATGTACACTTAGAAAAAACATACACAGCTGTTTTAGGGGTGGCGGGAAAAAGAGGCTTCTGCAGTTTTGGATGGATTGGTTTTTACTTTGGCCGCCAGAAAGGATCAAAAGTCCTACTATCCAGAGGAGAAAAATAAGTCTACAAATTGTACGCTTGTGAGAAATTAAATTCAGAAATCATTTAATATTCTCAGGCCTGGTCCTTTCCCCAAATCATGTACAAGAAATCTAAGCTGTCAGTGTTGCTGTTCAAGAGTAATTTTGAATTCTCCTTCCTTAGAAAGCATATCCTCTTTCCTCAGAATGACTACCCAGCCAGACTTGAAGAAGAGCTCTGTGGAGCTTAAAAACTTGTCTCTTTCATCAACAAAAGTGTGTCCCATAAAAGATATTTCATTCACCTTGTGTCTCTAATATTGTGGGACTAACATGGCTAGAACTAAACTGTGCACTCTCTCTTCACCTTATGACACTCTAACGGAGTCATTCTGGCTTTTTCTCCTTGAGATCTTTTCTCATTTTTTCCCTTGTCTGACACTCTGAAAATAAATTGCACCAAGCATTTTGGCTCTCATTCATTTTAATCTCAGCCTCCATGGATTAGATTAAAATGAAACAGATATGTATATTACAAGAAGTGGACAATGGTTCTCTCTTCACCTTTTAAAAGGATTGGTTACTATGCCCTTATAAACCAGGGATCATTTTAACCCATTGGGCCCCACATGCCAAGTAAGAACACATCTTCTTTTGGAACAATCTTCCTTCTTCCCTGGCAAACAAGGTAACTGATAAACTCAACCCAACCCAATCCACCCACCCACCCACCAACCAACAATCCCCCACAGGCATATTCCCTTTTGAGCAGTGGGAGGATATGACATGTTTAATCCCTGCAGAGTTCTCAAGTCATCTGAGACACACCTTCATGTGAAATTCTCCAGTCTGAGATGGTAAGGACTAGTGGGAAACTGAAACATCAAATTAACATATCCTTAACAGCTAATATACATGAATATACTCTAGTATAAGGATCTGGATTATCATACATGGCTGGATCATGTTGGAGGTACAACTCAGAGTAAGGCACATCTACCCTCTACTCTAGCATTTTATCTCTTCACCTCTCTTCCTCTTCATAGGATAAGGCTGTGTCCCTGCCTCTTTCCTACTCCATGGCCCATGGAGTTTCCCTGCCCTTTCCTTACCTGAAACACTTCATAACTGCAAGTATTTTAGCAACAAGAAGGTCATGAAACATACTTACATGCTCCTCCTTACTGAATGGGAGAGGCAAGCTAGTGAGAGATTACATGGAAAAGCTGAAGTACTCAGTGCTTTTTTTGGCCTATGACTTCACAGACAAGGTCAACTCCCAGACTAGTTTACTGGGCAGTACAGTATGGTGAGGAGGTGAGCACCCCAATGGTGAAGAACAGGTTCAGCTATTTAGAAAAGCTGTGCATACATGTCCATGCGGCTGGATGCAATGCTGAGGGAGTGAACTGAGATATTGACCATTAACTGTGAAAATGTATGGTGACTGGGGGAGGTCCCAGACAATTGCAAAAAAAAAAGGCAATTATAGTGTCCATCTTCAGAAAAAGGGAAGGAAGCGGATCTAAGGAACTTCGGACCAGTCAGCCTCTCCTCAGTCCCCAGAAAAATCATTGAGCAGGTCTTCAAGGAATCCATTTTGAAGGACTTGGAGGAGAGGAAGGTGATCAGGAACAGTCAATATTAACTCACCAAGGACAAGTCATACCTGACCATCCTGATTGTCTTCTATGAAGAGATGACTGGCTCTGTGGACATGGACATGATGTTCTTTGATTTAAGCAAAGCTTTTGATACAGTCTCGCACATTATTCTTGCCAGCAAGTTAAGGAAGTATTGTTTGGATCAATGGACTATAAGTTGGATAGAAAGCTGGCTGAATTGTCAGGCCCAACAAGTAATGATCAACAACAGCTTGTGTCCAGTCGGCCACCAGTATCAAGCAAAATGGTTGGTCCTGTGGCTGCTTTTGTTCACCATCTTCATAAAGTCAATGGCCAAACTCCCATTTGTTTCAGCAGGAGCAGGCCCAGTAACAGTTTGTTACAGGAAGTTCAGGTGTATGGCCTCTGTTTGTTGTACTCAATTATGTATAACTCTTTTCTGGAGTGGGTGTACCTCTTATCTATACTGTAATTTGGTGGCACTTTGCATTTGACCTATAAAATTTCTTGTATACAGTCAATAGTTGGATGTGATCTCAACATAGCCTGATGGACATTTTGTGTTGAGAAGAAAGGCAACAAAATGACAGATGTTGATCTCTGCTAGTAAAGGGAAAGTATGGAGATTTCACAAATAACTCAAACTTGAGGTCTGGTGAAATTCCTCCCTTGCAGTGATGCCAATATATGAGTCCTACATGTTTTGTTTTAGTCTTTCCACATGAGGGTGAATTTACCCTTTCATGCATGTATAAATACTATGAATTTACCTAGATTATGTTATCATCCCGGATACTATTACTTTGCTTCATTTTCTATTTTTTTTTTAATTTTTGGAAAATAATATACCTTCTTCTTCTTCTTCTTCTTTATGGTAGTCAAATTCTAAAGGGGTAGCCGTGTTAGTCTATTGTAGAAAGACAACAGAGTCCTGTGGCACTTTAGTCTTTAAAAGTGCCACAGGACTCTGTTGTCTTTCTTTATGGTAGACAGTTCTGATCTTCTTCCTCACAAATGGAAATTCTTATCTTGCTTCTGACTCAAATGATGAAATCTTCTGAAGTTTGAAATATCAAGTCTACCTATGTTATTGGTTGTAACCAGTATTATGTGTCATTTTTGCAGATAAACAAAAATCAATTCGCATTGTCTGATGTTCAGACCGATGCTCATTGCTTTAACTTAGTAAACGGAAATGAATGTTACACAGCTGGAAGACAACCCAGTTTTAATAAAATAATTATAAACAACAATGAATAAATATGTATTTATTCTTTCAGTTAAATGAAATGGAAAAGTTACAGAGTGTAGGAACTTGTTATTCTATGATAGATGAATAGATAGATTATGTAAAGGCATTGGAGTTTTGTCTCTCAGTCCAAAATCTGTTTTCATTTAGCCAGCAAAGACAATAGTCAGAATGAAAGAGCACATTTCCCACTCCCATTGCTATAAGAAGTCTATATAATTAAAACAACATCTGAAATGATAGATAGGTAGATAGATAGACAGATAGATTTGTTCATAACCCTGTAGGTTCAAGAAAGTTGTCTGCACTGCAAATGGCTTTTTGTTAGCATCTCTTAATACCTATCATGTCTCCCAACTCATCTACAGAAGGCTGGCAGATGTCAACCTCCAGGTTCATGCTGGTAACTAAAGAAATACAATATAGGGCTTCTCTAGTTTTTCTGTTGAAAACATGTATTTTACCAAGACGTCATTATTCATTTTAGTTTTTTTTTTTCCCTCAGGAAATTCTGCAGATGACAATTTTCAGACCTGAAGACAGAACTCTTCCCCTTGGCTTGTCTATATCTTAGCCCCTGATATTATTCAGAAGTTTGTTTGCAATCTGTGTCTCACCAATCTACGTGTCACCAACTCATTCCATACTTAAAATGTAGTCTAATTCTTCGAGGCCTAGAAAAAAGCAGTCCTGGACTTTTATTTTCAACTCTCCACAACTCATGGAACGATCTTAGAAAAGTCATTAAAACTCTCTGTGCCTGAGTTTAGCTTTCTGTACATCAGGGTGTTATGACTCTTCTATAACTGATGGAAACTAGGGAAGAATAGTTAAGATTACTTCATGTTTTCAATGTTTATCATTGCTTATAACTTTGCCAAAGTTTAACTCTATGGGATGAAATTTTCTATGCTGGGGTCTGCATCAAATTGCTGGACTATTTTTTTTTTGAAAGTTTCAGCTAAATCACTTCAGCTGTTTCCAAGAATGAAATTAGTGACAAACATATCTGTTCCTGTGCGAATGATGTTAACTGTCCACTCTCTCCCTCTGTTACTCAGACTCTTTTATTGATTCCTGAGGGCAGGGGGGAGAACTCTGCTTGCGTCCTGTAGCATTCCTGGTGAGCTGTTCTTCTCTAGAAGGTGAGGAGGGCAGCCATTAAGAAGGCGTTTTCCTCATGCAGAGCGAGATATTCTGTGAAGGCTGGAGCTTTTCATGGCATTAAGAGACTGGTGCCAGCAAGGGACAAAATTGTGTTACTTGCCAGGAAGCAATGAGGGGTGATCACAATTAATTTAGCAATGGTGAATGGTTTGGTGTCAGGGATGTGACTTTAGTTAACCCTATGAATTGCATCCATATTTAGCTATGTTATAAGCCTCAGATACTATGGTGAGAGCGGCATCAAAATACCCAGGAGGACATTAATGATATTGCATTCAGTTTATGGTTTGGACAGCTTGTGCTAATTAGGCTTGAAGTCACACATTGTATGATGAAGATAAAAAGAAGCACTGAATATAGCCATTTAGTCAGCAAACTCCTTTCTCTGCACTAAAGAAGGCAGGGTCCTGTGGAAAAAATACTTTGACAAGATAATTAAAGACTAACTCATAATGCATAGGCAGAAGAGGGCCCAAATAGAACTTGCCAGAAATCTTGCCAGCAAGTTGATTTGTCAAATTTAAATATTTGTGAAGACAGTTTGATTTCAATGAAGTTGTGAACCTGCCTGGTTTTCTGCCCACTTGCCCATCTGGTTACTTGGTAAACCATTTGATAGACTGATGGGGAGCCAAGAATGTGAAAGTCCTGGAAGCTGTGCACCCAAAGCTCTGAAACTCCTAGCTCAGCCAGGGCTTCCAGGTCCCCAAATTCCCTTCAGTCTACCAGCTGGGTTGACATGGAACTAAGAGCTCAGAGGCCTCGGGAGTATCACCTCCCAAATTCCCAGAGCTTCCAGGGACTGCAGTTTGGGGGAGTCCACAAGATGGCTGTGTTGGGGGTCCATTTTCTTTTGAGGAGAATTCTAAAATTTTGCTATTTTCTGTCTTTTGAGTGCTTGACTTGGCAACTTTAACATTATTTATTTTTGTTGTTTGTAATTATTAATACACAGTGCCATTGAAATGGCTGGAAGAGTAGAAATAAGAAACCCAAGAGCAGCTAGATGTGAAAATGGTGAGGAAGCAGAAGTGTCAACCACTCTTGTCGTCTCCAGTAACTCAAAAGAGTCTGTGGGCCAGATCCTCAGCTGGCACAAATCAGTGTAATTCAACTGACTTCAATGTATGTAAGTATGCAGTGTTGTTGTAGCTGTATTGGTACCAAGGTGTTAGAGAGACAACATGGGAGAGGTAATATCTCTTATTGAACCAGTTTCAGTTGGTGAGAGGGACAAGCTTTTGACCTTACCCAGAGTTCTCCTTCAGGTCTAGGAAAGTGACAATGACACTGAGTTACTTCTCGGATTTGAAGATCAGCTTTGTGTAAGCTCAAAGGCTTGTCTCTCTCACCAACAAAAGTTGGAGCCAATGAAAAATATTATCTCACGCACATTGTGTCTTTGATATACGTACATCATATTTATACCATTTGGGAATAGACTCTCTGTTTATATTCCAGATTCCAAAGGCTTAGCTGTGGTTAGTCTAGTCCAGCAAAACAAACAGGAGTCTGGTGGCACTTTTAAAGACTAACAGATTTATTTATTGCATGAGTTTTCATGGGAGAAAATCCCACTTCGTCAGATGCTTGAAGATGGGGACTTACACGTCCTTGCATTAATTTTGCTCCCATTCCGTAAGTCATAGGATCTAGTTTAAGGATCTAAGTCTAGATCCTATGACTTACATATCCCTGCATTTATTTTGCTCCCATTCTGTAAGCTCCCAACCTTCAAGCATCTGTTTCTATTGCTACCTCTTGTTCTTGTATCTCAAACTGAGACTTCTACTTCTCATTTGAAAAATGTAGAACATCAGTCAGTTAGAAGGAAAACATTGATTCATCCAGGTCGTAAAAGTATATTTGGCATAAAAATAAGCAAAAGAATTCACCAGTAAGAACAAAATGGATCACGTTAAAAATCACTCCAGTAGCTTACGTACTTTTTAAATGATCATCGCTGTCATTGGCGTCATCATTTGTGTGTATTCAGGGCTGGATTAAGGGTCCTGGGGGCCCCAAGGCTTCCTACTTTTGTGGGCCCTCACCCCACTGCAGCAGCGCCCAACTTGGGGGCAAGGCAGGGCGGTGCCCTAGTGCACCAGTGCTGGGACCCGCAAACCTGCCAGCCCTGGGGGTCAGGCAGGCCAGCGCTCAGTGCTAGGGGGCCCCTGCCAGCACGAGAGGCTTGGGTCCCACAAACTAACCAGCCATGGGGCTGCGTGGACCAGTGCTTGTGGCAGGGGAGTTCAGCCAGTGCAGAGGGGTGGATCCAGAACCCACAGACTGGCTAGCCACAGGGGCGGGGCAGGCTGATGCTCAGTGCTAGAGGGGACTGGGGCCTGCAGACCGGCCAGCTTTGGAGGCTGGATGGCGCTGGGGCCTGTCAGCCTGGCCAGCCTCACGTGTGATGTAGTGCAGGCTAGTGCGGTGCCAGATTTATTTTTGTGTGGGTTTGGGGCAGCAGGGGCCCCTCGAGCCCAGGGCCCAGGACTGCATCTCCTAAAGTCCCTTGGTTAATTTGGCCCTGTTTGTATTCAGTAGTGTCTGAGGCCTCAGTCACAGATAGGGGTACCATTCCGATTGATGCATAAGAAAAGGACTGTCCGTATGCTGAAACTTTACAATTTAAAGGCTGGATCCAGTGCTCCTATACATTATAGTGATTCTTTTCATTGACTTCAGTGAGTGGTAAACCAGGGCCTTAGTAATTCTCATTAAAACCATACATTAAAATCTAAAGTGGATTTTAAAAGGTGCCTAGGGGTTTGTATTGTGTCCTTTGCAGTGGGGGGCCAAAGTGCAGCTTGAATGGGGCATCTTTAAAATTGTTTCTCCACCAGTGAAACTTCCTTCCTTCTTCCTGCGCTTTGTCTGGCTTACGTATTTAGATTATACGTTCACTAGGGCAGGGACTGTACCTTACTGTATCTCAATATACTGCCTATCATGACAGAGAACTAGATGAAACTGCTCTTTTACAGTCTCTAGGTGTTCTTGGAACCCTGATTAATAATAAATGTCTCAATAAATTGTTGCTTTGAACTGGCCAACATGCACATATGAACAATATGTCTTTTACAGACATTAAAATATTCTTGGTTGTTCTTCAATAAGTTACTTTGTGGATTTCTAAAATTTACCAGATGTGCTTGCAGTGTTTTTCCAAGGAGAGGGACTGTTATGATATCCACCTTCTAACATAACACAAAGGATATCACAGCAAGTGAATGAGGATCTATTTTTTTTTCTTTTGTCTCTTTAGTATCTGATAAAGTGGGTTGGAGCCCACAAAAGCTTATGCCTGAAAAAATTTGGTAGTATCTTCAGTTATTAAGAGGGAATCCTATAGGCAATGAAATATTTATTTATTATAATTGCATATCACCATTTTGGAGCTGGATCTTAGATCTTGTTCAAGAAATGTGCTGTATCTGGACATGACTGCAAGTTATGATCTAATGTAAGTGATTTTTTTGGCAGTATGAACAATAAAATGACTAATTTTAATCTATATGGCAAAGTGCATTTGGGAGTTGTCCTAAACAATATTTTATACTATATTTCAGTTCTCTGAATGCAATTGCACTGCATTTTACAAAATGTAGGGTTAGTTCTCCTCAAGATTAATCTATAGGTCATGGAAACATTTTCCCCGTGTATTTGAATTTAAGTTGTCTTTCTAATATCTCTAAAGCTCTGTCTGTCTGCTTGCCCTTTTATTTCCTTTATTCTAAAAAGCTTGTCCTCTAATTCTGTGGATTCTCACATAAGATATGGTTTGGATTGATGGGATGCTGCAAAGCGGCTTAGTTCAAAATATAGACTGGAGAGAAACCTTTTAAGTCCAACATAGTAATGAGTATTTCAAATAAAATGAATGTTCCCCTATGGAAAAAAGTGGCTGAGATCTAATAGGCCTTCACCTCTTGCATGCTGTTTTGTCAGTGTGACAGTTCATTTAGATAGAAGGGGACAATCTAAATATTTAATGCTGAATTATAGAATGCTTTAGAAGGACATTATTTCATTTTCCTTTTTAAATTCAATGGTGCTAAAATATATTTTTGTAGTAATTCTACAGATATGTATATAGTTTTTACAATATAAATTAAGTATCATCTTGTTAAATTAGAGGTCTCTGGCTGGACATTTCAGCTGGCCTGGGAATTGTTGGGATGAAAACATCTGATAATGTCTGCCACCTTCCCTTCAACTATACTCCCCTCACCATTCTTTGTCCTCTTCTATGTTCTCCTGATCAATTCCAGTTGTGCTCCAGTGCTTTTTCATACAGCTCTCCTAAACATCTCAGCATTTTCCATTGGCTGGGGTAAAACATAGATTCATAGATTCCAAGGCCAGAAGAACAAGCAAAGAAATTCCCAAGAAAGGGCTACGATGCCATTTGATTCTGAACAGTTATAAAATGTGAAAGTGTTTGACTCCAGGGTTTTGTTCAGGATCATATGAAATAAAATACTAAATAATATTAATACACTCTACCATGTCATTACTATGGATCATGGGTTTGTTAGCATTTTAACAGTGAGAGATTAACAACACTTAACAATAGTTTGAAGATTCAATTGGTACAAAATGAATATGGGATTTGTCTCTCCCCTTATATTACCACCTAATTTGAAAAGCACTGTGTTTCCTCACTGTAGAAATCAATAGCTCAAAAGTACTATTTAACAGTAATCTTATTCTCCTATATAAAACCAATATTTTCAGTAAATAGTCTCCCTTCTCTCAAATCTTGATGTATTAGTTTTGATGTAATAGCTATTTTCACATAGAAAAAAAACAGGAAAAAGTGATTGTTCATATTTTTGGTATGAAAGCCAGTTTTGCTTAAAATAATAGGGCTTTTTGTATTCTAATACAGTACCATGTTTGCTCAAGAACTGGCCCATTTTAACTAGAGATTAGGAACTTCCATTTACTTACTGACCAAAAATGCGCCAACAGTAATTCAGGGGGAGAACCTCAGCAGGTGGTAATTCACTGACTTCTATGACAGTTTACATCAACTGTAAATCTGGCCCTATAACATCAAAATCATCTTTTTATTTATTATTTGTTTTCTGACTTGTAAAAAAAATTGTTGAAAAAATTTCTTTTACTAAACAAATAATTATTTATTTATTCATTAAATAGCATTCTGTGTGCGGTACTGAAAGAAGGAAAAATAATTTGTGGGAAAACCTGATGAAAAAGATTGTCTGACAGGTAACATTTCAAATGAGTTCATGTGAAGAATGTGTTTGGTCTTTTCATATGCATAGGAAAAACAACTAGAAGTGAAGTACAGTTTTACCTGAAGAATCAGGCATCTTGGGGAGTTTGCTGCTGACCTCCCACCAGTTAATGAGGGGAAATAATGTACGAACAAGACAATACCTCCATTTCTACATAAATCATATTTTAAATTCCCTTAGAGAACAATGAGCTGCATCTGGCACCACCAGATCAGTCTATAAACTATTTTGAAAGAGGAGAAGTCAGTTTATCATTACTTTGCCCCCCCCCACCCGCCCCATCCCCTGGGGGAAAAAAAATCAGTTAAGCTGAGGCATAATAGTGTTTCTTGAAAAAACAGAGCATCACAATAACAGAGTCAGATGCCACATATAGACTTGTCCTATTTAGGTAGGTTTTACTGTGTTAATTCCAGCATACAACATTCAGTATATTTTAACAATTCCTTAGCTGCAATTATTTCATATACTTTTTTAAAGCTCCATGTAAACCCAACCCTACCACTCTCCACAGCACACAAGAAAATTCACCTTTTGGTAATGTGAACACCAGTATAATTATGACTTTTATTCCCAGTTGTGATTACTAGACAAGTGACCTGAACATTTTGTTGGTTGGTAAAGTCATGGTTTCTAAGGACCCAATGGACTCTTCTGGATTGGACTAAGGGATGGATGATTCCCAAATATGGTTTTCCTTGTGTCACTTTCTCATGACTTTCTCTCTGTTGTGGGATTGTGGTTTGCCCTGCTGGGGAATGTTCTACAGGGCCAGCCTCCAAATGGGATGAATTCTGGGGGACCCAAAGAAGGTGACTGTGAGGAACCCTTGTGCCTCTGATCCAGATCAATGCCTTCAACAGTCCCATCACCAGAGCAACTCCAGACAGCCCTTTTCTGCCCCAGACCACCCACATTCCACCTTCCCCCACTCTTAGATCCCCCAACTCATGGAATACCACATAGACTGAGAAAAGGGCTTCACTACAATGGAGGTCGCTAATTCCACTTGCTACATAGGAGAAATGTGACTGTCATCCTTTGATTGAGAACTTTCTACACATGTAAATCGCAGAAACATCATTAGACCTATTGGTTTTTAATCATCTTGATAATTCATGTCATAAGAGAAGGTTTTACATGGATGTAGTCTAGCAGAGTAGTCTATCAGAGCTGGTGGGTAATGAATTTTGTCTTTCTGTCTTTTTCCAATTGCCTGTAAGCAGTTTATGATTTTTGCTCATTTATTTGTTATTCAAAATTATTTTCTAAATTATTTCTGCAGCTAAATCTTGGTGTGGAAATCATTCACAAAAGCTAGAAAGTATTCCTTGTTAAATATTTAAGATGTTAGTTAATATTTTACAGGACCCATAAGTCACATAGCATAATAACAGAGTTACTGTAGTGGGTGAAAAACAACAGAGTCCTGTGGCACTTTTAAAGATTAACAGATTTATTTATCTCATGATCTTTTGTGGAAGAAAATCCCACTTGTTTTTCTGCAATAGACTAACATGGCTACCGCTTTGGAACTCGTAGTGGGTGAATAAGTGTTTCTTGACATATAGCCAGACAACCTGAAAAGTGTGTGGCTCTTTCCATATGGCAAGGACTCCCAGCACATGATGGTAGATATAACTTAGGCCTTCAAAAATCATTGATGAAGTCCTTAATTAGAGGTCTTTATGGAGAGATTAAGGTCTCTCATGGGTTAGAAACTGAACAAAAGGTAGAAAACAAGAAGTAGATAATAGATGTTCAATGTTCAGCATAAAAGGGTTACTCCTAACATAGGAGTGGTGTTAATTAACATAATTAAAAATTTAAGACAGGAGTTCAGAAACTAGTAAGGCTAAGAAATTGAGCAACAGAGTAACTTGATGTAGACAAGTACAAGGAAAGAACTGTTAGGATCTTTCACACACTCTTGGGTGGTTTTTAAATTAACTGTAACCAGTCAGGGAAGAGATCTAGGAGATTCAATTCCAATAATAAACTGATGATGGGTAGTCTGATTTAGTATGGCAGTTCTTATTTTCCAGTGTGTTTGCCTTCAACATTTTGAAATGCTGAAGTTTGGAATGTAACATGCTGTCCTGATACGGATCAGTGTTTGCGATGATATATGCAAATTATCAAAATTGTACTTAATTTATTGCTAACCTCACCATTTCTCTCTCTCTCTCTCTCTCACACACACACACATGCACAATTCATGATGAGGGCAAAATATGGGCTATTAAACTATACAGAACAAAATGCATATAAAATATTATGGGATATTTGCTATGTTCTCACTTCATGAATTCTATAAAATATTTATTTCATAAAGAACATTCAGAGTTGACAAGTGGATGAGTTAATCTTCAGGTGAAATTTTCATCCTCATATGTAATAAAACTGGGGATCAGCCACAGACTCTTAAGTGACATGGTCCATGTCATTTATCTGCAAAGATTCAGGCTCTGTTTATGATTTTTCTGAGTTTTATAATGCAGAACTGCTTTATTTTTATAGTTTTGAACTTTTTAATGATCTCTATATGCTCTTCCTGAACATATAGACATGAACTCTCCCCCAACATAATTACCAAAGTTCTACATTCAGATCAATAAGATGATCATTTTTTTCCTTTTCTACTTGAAGATCCCATGCTGCAGCTTAGTTTGCTGTGTTCACAGCTTGTTGAACCAAATTCTAAAGAAAGCCCAGACTGATGTAATCATCTTCATTCTCCCATGGTAAGGATTTTATTGCTATGATGAACTTGCTATGCTATGAACTTCCTTTGCCTTCAGTGGTCCCAAAAGCCACAGTCCAGCAGTTCAAATAGATCCTAGGTCCTGTATATGGCAGTGCAAAAAACAGAACATGCTAAGCTGCTAGATCTAAATTTAATTTATATCATCACTGAAATGCACATATCAGAACAATCATAACTTTATTTCAAATAATGTATTTGTCAGTGATGATCTTTCTAGTTTTCCAGTCAGCAAGTCTGGCTAAGTTACTGTCTTTAAAAAACAAATTATAAAGAAACACTAATGACTACTGTGATGCTGAGGGAGCAAGTGCCAACTCATGCCAAAGTCCATAGACCTCAGGGGAACACTATCAAATGCGCAGCTGGAAACCAGTCTGACTCAACAGTGTGTTAGTACTGTTAAAATAGGTATTAGATTTATAACAGTGTGTTTAGACTTTATGACATGCTTGTAAGTTGCTGCATGAATTAATGTTACTTATGATATCTGTAACCCATGCTGTATAAGGTGATATTTAAGTGTTTGTTTTGAAACTGTAAAAAGATTTGCTCTGAAGCTATAAAGGAAGAAACATCACCCAGTGTGAAATACTGGCTTGCACCCACAAGGAGGGTTATCTGGATCCTCTCAGGAAGGCCTGTTGAATCCAAATGGGGATCATAAGCCATCAAAGGAAAAGGACCTTGTTGATTGATCCCAGCATGTACATGAAGAGGGGTGTGTATAGAGTTGCTTACCCTATCATCTTGGACTCTAGGGAGATGGGGATAAAACTCCCTGCCCAGAAGAAATTAGGGTCTTTTATGCTATTTGGACTCTAAGGGGCAAAGATTCTTAAACATAAGAGATCTTTGGAATGGACCTGGGTTAGCCCTAAAGGATTTGTAGAGCTGGCATGTTTCAGCAGCTCAGTCACCATCTGAAACCTAAGACTGCAACTTCAGTGCCTATATCGCCCTGTTTTAACTTTGTAAATAAGTCTGTCATTTCTTTT
Source organism: Pelusios castaneus (assembly GCA_007922175.1). NCBI lineage: Eukaryota > Metazoa > Chordata > Testudines > Pelomedusidae > Pelusios > Pelusios castaneus. The sequence goes on from ML685862.1 coordinate 6,692,035, forward strand.
TCTTAGTTAATAAATCCTTAGTTGTTTACCATTTCAGGCAGCATGACAACTATTAATTTATTATCTAAGTGATGTTTGGGATTAATTAGTATATTTCACAGATAATGGTTTGTATGTAATAAAGTCTTTAGTTTAATTTTAAGGTTATATCTGACTAGAGGTTACCTCTAACAGGTAATCCCCTATTTTGTGAGACTATTTTGAAGAATAAGTTTCACTGCAGATTTGAGAAACTCAGTAATTCTGCTTCACAGCGTTCATGTGAATGTACCTCTTCAGTTTTGATCTTCATGTGTTTTCAAGAATTTACCCTTTCAATTTTGGGAGCCAGCAAACTCAAGCTCTGAAAGGAAATCTCTTCTGGAACCAAGACACTTTTTTTGATTTTACATTATATCCAATCAAAACTGCTAATTAAAAGTGTCAGTGCAAGACTATAAATCAATTGAAGAGTCACTGGAAATCTAGGTTTGTTTGACAGGGTCATTAACTTGTACAATCTGATACTGAATTTGCCCTGAATTTCAAATTAATAATCTACCCATGAACCTGGCTTCTTACATCTTTCTCTTTGCTCTGTGAGCTGATTTCTGTGCCTTGTTCTACCTTCCTATGGCCTGAAGAAAGACACTGATTTTAAGAAGCTTGCCTTTTCCTTCCTTCACAATGTAAGAAAATCATGACATCATTCTCTTTGCATTAAGAACAATTGCCTACTGCTTTGTAGTAGTTCCCATTTTGCAGCTAAATTCCTTTGAATGAGGCATACAATGATAAAAGGAAGCTAGAGCATGGAACACTGAGGTGTTTAATTTATTTTCATTTCTTTAAAATGAAAGGCTCTTGGTATGTGTTTTGTGATGTATGTAATCTAAAATAAGTTCAGCTACTAGAAAGTTTCCTCCTTCCCTTTATTGCCAACCACAAATGTTTAGAACTCACAAGTCTGACCGCCCGCCACCAGAAAAAAAAAATAATTGGATTTGCAGACAATTCATAATTTTGAGCACCTTTATCACTTGCTTGTGGTTTTTGGCCCCAAACTGTAGTCAGGTCACATTTTTAGACATTTCTCTTCAACCTTGGGTGCATCCACACTATGCTTTAAAAGCTGCGACTGCTAGTCTCACAGGCTATGTCTACACTTGTAATTTTAAGTCGACTTAGTGCGTCTACACTTAAAATTAAAGTCGACTTAAAGGGGAACTTACAAAGTCGACCTAGAGCGTCCACACTGGACGCCTAGGTCGACTTCTAGGGGCTAGGGGGACCTTGGGCAGGTCCACGGTGGCAAGGGGGGCACCCCTTGTGTGCAATGGGGCAAAGGGAGACAGGGACCCTGGCAGGGCATGTGGGCAGGGTGTGATGCTGTCCAGATTTAGGGAACCATTTATGATATTATTTCCTATTAATATCTCATATATGCTATAATCCATAGGAACTATGTCATGTTTGGTATCAATAGAAAGGTAGTAATTTGCTGGGAATGATTATATAGTTCATGTATAGGAATTGTATTTGTATTAGAAGTTAGGAATATGGTTGTTATATCTATACTTTAACTTGTGTGATTCTGTGTAAACACCCGAGACAGACTGTCTACAACCGTTGTCTCCTTAATGTTAAGGAAGCTGCCAGGTACAGTGGGCCCAGGGAGTAACCTCATGAGCCATTAAGGACACAATGGTTGTGTTCCTTATGTCCTTAATCATTCCCAGCAAATTACTACCTTTCTATTGATACCAAACATGACATAGTTCCTATGGATTATAGCATATATGAGATATTATTAGGAAATAATATCATAAATGGTTCCCTAAATCTGGACAGCATCACACAGGGCTCTGCCCTGCCCTTTGGGGGGGCATGCCAGGCTCCCTCTGTGCCCTCCCCCCGGCAGGGAGGGCATTGGTGTAGTCCTGGGGTAGTCCTGGGGTAGCCCTAAATTGACTTACTAGTCTCAGTATTAAAGGCCTGATTCAAAAATCAGTCAGGTGAATGGAAAGACTCACAATGACTTCAGTGAGCTTTGGATCAGCCCTTCCACATTTGTCTTCATTGTTCATATTATAATAGACAGACAAACCACATGATGTTAGCAAAGAACTAAAATCTACTAGGTCAGGTAATCCCTTCACCCAGTGGCCTTCTTTTCTCCCCCTTTCAACTGATCAATCTGAGACAGGTGTCAAGTGGCTGGTGCTGAGGATCTGTCTCAAAGACTGATTTATTGAATCATGTGCTAACCTTATGTGCATCTACAATGGCAACTTAGGTCAATTTAAGGAGGCTTAAGTCGATCTAAACAAAGCCACTTCCACACTGGGCTTTTATTAAGTTGACTTAAACATTTCCTTAAGTCGATTTAAGGAAAGCTTAAATTGACTTAATAACACCTGATTTTAGGTTGACTTAAACCTTAAGTTGACTCCTTAAGTCGACTTAAAGCCAGTGTGGATGGGGATTAGTGCCTAAATTGACCTTATTAAGTCGATTTAAAGTGTTAAGTTGACTTAATAAGGTCGACAAGGGGCTATGTCCTCACTAGAAGAGTTAAGTTGACTTTGTTAAGTCGACTTAACAAAGTCAACTTAACTTTTCTAGTGTAGACATAGCCCTTGATCCTTACGAAAAGTACTAGGCACAACATTAAAAAACTTATTCTAAAAGTAATAAAGAATTGTTTCTCTTATTTCAAATAGTAAACACTCCACTAAAAATCTAATTCTTGTCATAGAGTAGTATGCCATTCTGTAAGGAAATTATATAGGTTCATTAGGAAGTGCAGGACAGGATTAAGGCAATCCAATCATTCAACCCAAATCCAGAAAGCATGAGTCAGCTGTCACAGGCAAGGTGTGGATTTTTCTTTGCTTGTATGGACGTACACTAAGAGATGTGTGTTTTGTTGTACACACTCTATTGAGATGTATGGGGCATTTCCTATCTCTCAGCGCTATTTTTTCAGGCCATCTATAAACACAGACAGATATCTCTCAATGGATTACACCTAATCCATGTTCTCAAGCTTTTTGTTTTGTTTTGTTTTGTTTACCACCAGGAGGGCTAGAACTTAGACCATATATATCTTACAACATTATGTTGACCTAACATACATTGACATATAGCCACCACAGTTATTAAATTGCTTGTCTGTGGGCACACATGGTTCCTTGTGTCAGTGGTGTGAGTCCTCACCAAGAGTGCTTCTATCGATTGTATTGTCAGGGGCATTGTGGTTGGCTCCTGGAGGCTATTAACAGTCACTGTAAGCAATGCGATGTCTACACTGATACTATGTTGACTGAATTACATCGATTGTGACTCTATGCCAGTTAGGGAGCAGCTGTCTCTAAATCAGTGCAGAGAGGCACTTATGTGTACTCTCGGGCACTGTGTACTCTTGGGTTGAGCCCTGTCACAGTTGGTTGGCCTCAGTGATTAAAATAGGTTCAGCTCCCGTGTACCAGAGCAGATGCTTCCAATTGAGTCAACTAAGGGGGCAGGATTGCATCTGAACTAAAAGGGATAGAGGGAGTTTCAGGGAGGGTGGAGCTAGAAGGGGGAACTGCAGAGTGAAGCAGCAGGGAAAGAAGGGTCTAGATCCAGCTGAGGAAGGCTGCTGGGGCTGGGTAAGAAGACACAGTGCAAATGCTTGTTTTTCTTTGGGAGGAGGCAAAGAAGACAGCCCAGATCTTGCATCTTCTCCAGCTGCTCAGGCAACAGGAAGGAACAGCAGTTCAGGGAAGAGAGGTAGAAGATTTTTTATTGTATTTGTTTTGGGAACTTTGTTAATTTATTTTAAAAAAAAAACTAGACCCCCCCCCCAAAAAGGGCTGTGATTGGATGGGAAAGACCATGGAGTTTGTTTAAGGAGGCCTAAAGAAAAGGAAAACGAATGCAAGACATGCCAGAGGCACTTCTGGCAAAGAGGGGGCACCCAGGAGGCACTCAGACCTGTTCCAGGTCCCCACACAGCTGAACTCTTACCTCCCAGGAGGTGTACAAACCTATGCAAGCTCTAGAATGCTGCTCTCCACCTCCCTGGTGCAGGAGAACTGGAGTGTTTCCTCTGCCAAGCTAATTTCCACTGTGGCAGAGGCAGGATTATATCCAAACATGAATGGAGAAAACAAATGCAGAAGAGACAATTCTACCCGCTCCAGATAAATCATGTATGCATCAGAGCCCCTTTTTCCCAGGAATCTTCTAACCTGAGTCTAGGGGCTTGACTATACAGTGCATTAGGCTACACTGCACTAGAGTGGTGTGAATTTAGTGCATGTGAGTGTTTTGTGCTCTAACTGGGCCGTGTGACCCTCCTGGTGTGCATTAGTATTGTTTGAAATGGAGCTACATTATGGCACATTAAGGAACTTTTAGTGCACACAAGCAGGGTCCACATAGCCCAGTTAGTGCCCAACATACTAGCGCATACTAGAATTCACACCTCTCTAGTGTGAAATAATTCACCATGTAGATAAATCCAATCCCTGGCTTGGAATTCTGTTCTGGAAACAGAAGTTTCTCCTCTCCTGTTATGTGAAGTCTTTGGTTCTTCATCCTGAGCCTTTTTTAGTCCAACTGGAGCTGGGTACTCATTTATTTAGTTGCTGTACAACACAAAGAACCAGATCCAACCATATCTGTTGGAGTTGGCCAGCTGGGGATTCCCCATCCAAACAAGAATAGTCAGACTCACCCAGATCCCCCAGTGATCAGTCTGGCTGTTCAGCATCACCCAGCTAATGTCAAAGCCTTTGAAGTCCCTTTGTCTTTAACATTTTCTTTTCCAGGTCACTTTATATTATGTATCCATATTTCAATAGTTTAGTAACATGCATTCTAGTGCCACCTCTCCTGTAATAACACTTCAGCCATAGATGCTTGCCTGCATTAAAATCTATTTAGAGGGAGAATCAGTAAACAGTTTATTAGGATGGATACATTATGCCTGTTAGAATGAATATGCAGTGGGTACAAAACTCAGCACTCCTGCTGCGGTCAACATTTTTTTGTCTACTCATTTGGTAGCGGCTGTATGTTGACATGCACTTCCATAAGGGGGAATGAAAGATATTGAGAGTTTCAATCCTGGCCTTGTTGGGCATTTATGGGTGAGGAATCATGTAATGGGAGGAAGGCTTTGAGCTGACCTCTGGTTAGAATTGTACTTATATCATGACGTTCAATATTTGTCATCAAGAGGGGTATATATTTATAGATTGTACAGTCACCCAAGGAATAGCTAAGAAACATTTGATATATTTGACATGCTGCATTTCACCATAATATTCCTATTTACCTAGGAAATTCTTCTATGTTTTTCAGTAAAGCTATCGATACCTTAACCTTAAAATTATGTGCAGTGATCAATTGCCAGGGGGATTTTTGAAGCAAAGTGACAATTATGAATGAGAAGGAAAGAAAACATTTGGAGATACTTGTTAATGCATCACTTGAGGGTAAACAAGGCATAACACAGAATATAAAAGAGCAGCTAATTTCCTGGTATTGTTATTGTTGTACATTGTCTACTGATACAATATTTACATGCATTGCTATGAGTGTGTCTCTAAGAAAGCTGGTTATTGGGTTATGGTTGTTTGATTGCCATGACGTTGCAGACTGGTTGCTTGCTATCTGTTTGAAATATAGCTGATCAGTCATGGTATAGTGCAGTTGCTAAAGTAGCACAGGGCAACTGCACTATACCATGACTGATCAGCTATATTTCAAACAGACAGCAAGTTTTAGATTTAATTCTTCTTCTCATTTTATGTGCCTAATTTATTTTTTCCATAATTTATTTGAGATGTGCATATTATTGTGGAGTGCCTTGGGATGCGTAGCATGAGAGGTGCTGTACAAGAAAAGTTGTTGTTCTTATTAGAGTGAACAGCAAAAAGACAGATTAAACATTCAATTAAACAAGAAATTTGCCCATGTAAAAAGCTCAGAGGGAACAGCTTAGCAAGTCATTGTCATGAAGTATTAAGGTTTTTAGAATTAATTATGCTAAAAATCCACCTACTTTGCTTACAGGTAAAATAACTCAACTGTCTTAGAAATAATGAATAGCAGCAAAGTATTCTTTATGAAAATTTCCTTTGTAAAAAATTGGGTCTCTGTACAAAAGTCTGTACTTCTTTGTAAGGTTTAAACAATTTGGCACAGAGAAATAAAACTACTTACAGAAGGCGACAACAGTATGTTATAAACCACATTTAATATAGGTTTGAGTTAATGTTGGATTAGCACTCACCGTTAATGTTTACTTAAAATATGTATGATTATTTTAATACTCTGCAACTGTGATCAACTTCTGTGCTGCTACGAAAGGGAAGGATATGATACATGGCTAAGTCTGACACATAATAGCAGTATGATATATTTTCAACAAAACTGGTCAAAGGTACTTTCAAAATCCTCACTTATGTGATAACACTTCAAAGTCAATCTGTGCCAATGGGAGATTTTGTGTTCAGCTCTCACAATTAAACTGTTTTCAGACAGCAGGAAACGTGATTCACCAAGTAGTCAAGATGCTTTGAGAATGATGCTTTTTGGATTTTCCTCCTGCATTCTTGAAATCCTAGACATTGTGTAAAGTGTTCTTGTTTTAAACATTGATTATCTTTGACTTTATGCCTTTGATCACCATGAGAATAATGATGAGTTTTATGCAGAATCCTAAAAATCTGTACCTAATTGACAGATTTCAACTGTTTACGGTGAATCGAAAGTAGAGCTCTGCACATAAGCACTTGACTAACAAACTGAGTAGATTTATTAGTTATTCTTTTTAAAATGTTAATTTCTTTATGCTGCTTTGAAATAATTACAGATAAATATTCTTTCAAATTGTGTGTAGGTGTGTGTGCGTTTGTGAGTGTAAATCCTGTAAGCTTATCAGGCCATGGATTGTATTTTTGTTTTGTGTCAGTCTAGTGCTTAGGACAATGGCAAATACAATATAAATAAATAACTATGCATAAGAATGTAGACACTCATGACATATTTATGTACCTAGCTGGGCTATCTGCTCTTGTCCCTTCCCCTACAAGTGTATGGTGCCCCACAGAAGGCAAGAAAGCAATAAACACCCCACAAACACACTACATTAACCATACATTCCGAAGCAAGCTGTGTGATGGATGCGGAGTGGCTTTGTAATAATTTATTAATATTGTATGTTGACCTGGTTAATGGGATGTTCGCTGTGTGAATATATCAGTTTAGTTTAAAAATGGGCTATAAGGGAAACAAGCAGGAAGGAAAGAGAATAGCTAAAAGCAAGTCCCCTCTGCAAATACCTGACAATAGCTGAAGCAGAAAAGGTTTGGAAACCAGAGATCAAAGGGACTCTAGTAGTTTAAAAAGGGACTCTCTGAAGAGAGGGTGAGTAGTTGCTGCATGGCTGTTTGAGAAGGAACCAGGCTGTGACAGGGTACACGTGGGGTACCTGAGGAAATTAGGCCATCAAGGAGCTACGCCTGAGGAAAGAAAGACGTGCAAACTGTTGGTTGTTTTTAATATCCCTTTCCTCTAAATGTTTTGTTCTTATAGAATCATAGAATCATAGGGATGGAAGGGTCCTCATGAGGTCATCTAGTCCCACCCCCTGCTAAAAAAACAGGACCACTCCCACTAAATCACCCCAGCCACGGTTTTGTCTAATCGGGCCTTAAAAATCTCCAAAGATGGAGATTCTACCACCTCCCTAGGTAACCCATTCCATTGCTTCACCACCCTCCTAGTGAGAAAGTTTTTCCTAATATCCAACCTTGACCTCCCCAGCTGTAATTTGAAACCATTGCTCCTTGTTCTGTCCTCTGTTACCATCGAGAACAGCCTAGCTCCCTCCTCTTTGGAGCACCCCTTCAAGTAGTTGAAGGTTGCTATCAAATCTCCCCTCAGTCTTCTCTTCTGTAGACTAAATAAGCCTAGTTCCTTCAGTCTCTCCTCACAAGTCATGTGCCCCAGCCCTATAATCATTTTTGTGATCAAAAGCAGCTTTGTTTGGGTTTAAGGTGACTCTTTGGACATTGTATTCACCACAGGTCACAGATCCCTAAAGGGGGAACCCCAGTGTCAAACCCATTCAAACCTGTTGGGTGAGCATGGTTGATATACAGATTATTTTAGCCTAGAGCCTGGTTTTAGCATGGGAAAACAGTGGAACTGAACCCTGGGATAGGTAATGATACAAGGCCTAACAACTGAGGCAGTGCACTCAGAGACCAGAAAAGAGAGAGTGGTACAGCCAGTCCTGTAAAGATGACAGTTTGCTCTCTACAAAGTGGGATAGCAGCAGGCTCTGTGCACTTGCTACCTTTGGCTATGTCTACACTAGAAAAGTTAAGTCGACTTTGTTAAGTCGACTTAATACGGTCGACTTTAAGTCGACAAAGTCAACCGTATTAAGTTGACTTAACAAAGTGGCTCCTTCTAAGTTGACTTTACTAAGTGAACTTAACATTGGACATAGGCATCCACATTAGCATTAAGGCGACTTAATAAAGTCCACTTAAGAGCTACTCCCCGTCCACACAGTCCTTAAGTCGACTTAAAAAGTCGACTTAAGGCTTAAGTCGACCTAAGGAGCGGTAGTTATTAAGTTGACTTAAGCTTTCATTAAGTCAACTTAAAGCCCAGTGTGGACATGAAGTAATTTGAGTCGACTTAAGGGTCCTTAAATCAACCTAAATTGCTAGTGTATACATACTCTTTGTGCCTCCTTCAGGAAAAGAATATCTCTTAGGCTATGTCTACACTAGAAAAGTTAAGTGTTGACTTAATAAGGTTGACTTTAAGTCGACTTAAAGTGTACCTTATTAAGTCAACTTAACCTTATTAAATTGACTTAACACTTTAAGTCGACTTAATAAGTTGGACTTAGGCGCTAAGCCCCATCCACACTGGCTTAAGTCGACCTAATAAGCATTAAGTCAACCTAAATTGAGGTGTTATTAAGTTGACTTAACTTTTCCTTAAGTCGACTTAAGGAAATCCCAATGTGGACGTGGAGTAGTTTAAGTCGACTTAATTTGTAAGTGTAGACGCACCCCTGGAGGTTTGAGGCATGGCCATAATATCAGTGTCCACTAGTGCAAATCCATGGGAAAGAGCACCACAGATATTGTTCAGAAAAGCACAAGGCAAATGGATTTCAAAATTTTTGTCACAAAAGGGAAAAACATGTATGTGATAAGCAGCCTCTTAACTAATACCTATTTGGTTCCATCGCCTTCAGCTTGACTTGCAACTGCATGATCCCTTGGATGTCTAAATATGGATTCTTCAAAGCTGACGTCTGACGAAGTGGGATTTTCTCCCATGGAAGCTTATGCGATAAATAAATTTGTTAGTCTTTAAAAGTGCCATAGGACTCCTTGTTCGAATATGGATTGGCATGCAAAGGCATATAGGTTTGAAAACTTTGGTTGCTGCATTTCAGTTTTATTATTTGGGTAGTGTAAGTTTTTTATGCCTTTCTTTCTGGGTGCGGAAAAGCATCCATGTCCCTATCTAAAGGGTAGGGGAATTCTGAAGTAACATTATATATAAGTCTATTAAACTCCCTCTTTCCCTGCACTTCAGCTTAACTCTTTGCTGAAGCACAGCCCAGAGTTCTTTCTTTTCAGAACTTACTAGAAAATATTACTTAGAATAGTATGGAAAATCCTGACAAGCAGGTTTTAATGGTCTCTGGTCAGTTTCAATGAGACAGAACCATACAGTTTCTTAGTGGGCAAATATTTAATGCACACAGACTGCTTTGTAATTACAATGTTGTGAACAGTTTTTGGAATGCTAAGGATAACTTTTACTTAAAAGCTATTAGGCAGTATATCTTACACAGACGTCCCTCTTTTGTCACTAATGCATATACAAAGGTTAAACATAACATTAAAAATTTAGCAGCCACCTCTAAACATATTGCATTCTAATCTTCTTTCAGAGATGATTTCTCATCCTGTACTGTGTGACCACAATCTATAGTGCATGTATGTCATCTGGATTCATCAGATCTTGAGAAGAAAGGCAGCATCTGACTTCTTTTCCAAAAACTTCAGAACCCAGCCAGCAATCAGGCAGCCTGGAGATCTTCACAGCTAGCAGTGTTCCACCTCTTGGGTTACTAGTTGTTGAGTCTTCAGATCCTGGGGAAACAGAACTCTGTAGCCTGTATCACAAAGTGGATCCAAACATCAGAGCAGACATATCTCTCAGTCTTGTGTCAATCACTGAGCCCACAGGGTTGTCTTTAATACCTATGAAGTCTCCATCCTGCTGTGATTGCCTACATTCTTGGAGGGTAAAGGGGTTTGACCTTCTATGTCTCTTGCCTATAATGAAAACTTTCTGTTCAGTTTCAGAAACAGCTACTGGGCATGTCTAATGACTGCCACCCTACTTCTGGATGTTTCTCGGAGCTTGTAGCTGAGTTGCCTTGCCTTGATCTTTGCACCTGTGCAGAGACTTGGAGTATTACAGCTAAAGTTCATGTCTCCTTCCCACTGCTTCTCTCCCTTTCTTTGGTCAATAAATAAATAAATCAACTCATGTATAGCACATAAGCTACCCTTGATTTTAAGTGCTGGAATTTTGTAAACTATGGGCTATGCATGTACACTGTTTGTTATCACTTAGCAACTTTAAGAAAAATTCTTGTTAGTATTTATTGAGACTGATTCAATTACTTCATTCTTGCCAATTTATAGCAACAGAAAAGATGTCATCTTTACTAAATCTTGCAAGTAAAGTTTTTGTTTTTTTATATTAGTTATAAAGATGTGCGATTGAACTGTCCTATCACTTTACTTAACATTCTAATGGAAACTTTATTATTTCTTATTATTTGTATTGTGTTAGCATTGTTCCCACAAATTCAAAGAAAGTCTGGATAAACCACTTCGGTTTTTTTCATTTTCACATGACCCTGCACATCTTGGTTCTGTCAAGGGCCAAAAGTTTGGTTCTGTCAAGGGCCAAATACATTGAAAATTGATACTGTTAACTCAACTGGAAACTTTCTACTAGAAGATTTTTCAAAGCTAATATAACAATTTATGTAGATAAAGGGATTTAGCGCTGAAAAAACAGAAATCTGAAATAGATTTTGATCATAACCCTCCCGCCACCCCCCCACAGCATGGAATAGTCTAATATTACAGTTATGAAACATTTATTAATGCTTATAAAACTCTGAGAGGTCTTGGTGTACTGTACAAGTAATTGAGCATATTTGCCAGATGAGGTAACATTCTGCTGCTAAGTGATATCAATCTTAATGGAATTAATTCTAACAGCATGCCCTTCATTATTTTTTTCTATTTTTACCACCGTTATCTTCATTTTCTCTTCATTCAGCAATGTCTCTTCATCTGTCAGCCCGACAAGAACTTTCTCAAAGACAAACAATGCTAATGAGGCACAGACGTGTCTCAATCAATGTCTTTCTTTCCACATCTTGATGGGAATCATATCTAGTTGCTAATTCCACATTAGGTTTGTTTCCCACCCCCTTCCACTTATGGCCTCAGAGGCATGAACTGAAAATGGTTCCAGCAGTTATCAAATAGCTTTTTATCACACTGACTAGGGGGCATTCAGTGACATGGTTGATCACTCCCAGAAGGCATAGTTGCAGCCAGTACAAACTAACAAAGGTCATTGAAAAACAATTCATTCAGATTGCATTGGAACACACAAAAGTCATATGGAGCTACATAAGATGTTGTGCATAAAAATGGGTCACCATGTCTCAGTCCAAACTGTCTTGTATTTAAATATTGATAGGTTTTGAGCATCGTAGTTGGTAGCAATCACTGTGGCTTCAACATTATACGGCAGAAAGTCAGTGAATTGACATAAATTATATTTAAATGGGGATTTCATGAGCTTGTCTGGGGTTGTTGCTTAACTGCAAAGTCTTAATTAACCAATGCATCACCTTACAAGAGACAGCAATGCAAAGTATTGCATAGGTTGCTTACGCTGTAGGTAGCTGCAGTTCTTTTAAAAAAAAAGTAGGATAAGGTGACCAAGGTACTGTATGGTTTTAGGTAAAGCTGGCCAGGAATTTTCTGTTGCAATGTGTTTTAAATGAAAAAATGCAGTTTCCACAAAATCTGCCAATTTCTTTTTCTATTTTTTGTTAGGACAATCGAAACAAAATTGTCCATTTCAGATCGGATCTACCTGCACTGAAATGTTTCAATTTGTCACACTAAATCTAAAGATTTAGTTTTTCACCAGGTCAACATTAATCTCCGTTTGTCTGAACTGCTGTGGTGCCTCATGGGAGTTGTAGTTCCGGTGCTTTGTGTCTCCATTCTCAAATATGAGCCAGGGTTCTCTGATTGTCAGGTATATGCTCCTTCCTCTCTGCAACTTATCACCCCAAACAAATGGCCCTAGAGAAAGTGTGAACTAAATCCTGCAACATTATCTCTGGTATTACATCAACTATCATCAAAATGAAAAGGCTTCACTGTTATCCTAGGAAATATTTGCATATAAAAATGCCAAACTTGCCTCTAAGGAGGAAAAAGGTCTTGTTTTGCAAACTATTGTTTCTATTCCCAATTTTACCCAGAATTACCCACAACCTCCTATAATCCCACAGTTTCAGAAAGGGTACAACTGATTCATCATAGAGGGGGAGTTAAAGACCCACTTGGAACTAGCAAAACAGGATTCATTGCGGAGGGCAATGAAAATGATTAGGGGGCTGGGGCACATGGCTTACGAGGAGAGACTGAAGGAACTAGGCTTATTTAGTCTGCAGAAGAGAAGGCTGAGGGGGGATTTGATAGCAACCTTCAACTACTTGAAGGGGTGCTCCAAAGAGGAGGGAGCTAGGCTGTTCTCGGTGGTTACAGAGGACAGAACAAGGAGCAATGGTTTCAAATTACAGCTGGGGAGGTTGAGGTTTGGATATTAGGAATAACTTTCTCACTAGGAGGGTGGTGAAGCATTGGAATGGGTTACCTAGGGAGGTGATGGAATCTCCGTCTTTGGAGATATTTAAGGTTCAGTTAGACAAAATCCTGGCTGGGATGATTTACGGGGAGTGGTACTGCTTTTAGCAGGGGGTGGGACTAGATGACCTCATGAGGACCCTTCCAGCCCTATGATTCTATGATTATAAGTGGTAGGTAGACAAGGATGCCAGAAAGATGTCAACTTCTCCCTAGGCCAAAAAATATGGCTCTTACAGAGGCACCTTTGAACTGATAGACCATCCCATAAACTTGATGATCAATTCCTTGGCTCATATCAAATCTGCCACAAATCTCCAAAACTTAACTTGCCTCATTTTCTCAAAATCCAACCCATATTTCATGTTGAAGCATTATGTGGCTACCTTTTTTCCCCACAAGACCCTGAAACCCCTTTCTTTCCACCAATGTGTGTTCAGGACCATGATAAGTATATCATCCATAAATTCCTTGATTTTAAACCAAGCGGGGTATGCTGTAACATTTGATTGAGAGGGTTTCGGGCTTGAGGAGTGTTCCTGAGAACCTGCTGAAAATGTCCTTGAACTCATTAAAAGCTTTCACAAGAATCATTCAGAGAATCCTGGTCTGTTGTCACCCCAGGATTGGGGTGATGGGAGGTTACAAGTGTCAAACCCAGATCATGAGTTTCCAGATGACCGTCTCATCCTGACCTCTATCCAATAGCTGCTGAAACTTGATAGCGTGAGGAGCTAGCACTATAGCCTTTGTCAAAGCGCCACACATAGGAACCATGATTGAAAGAATGTCCACTCTACTGGTTAGTCCAACTATGCTATTTAAGCCAGGAGGCGGCACAGGAAATTATCTGAGCAATTACATCATTTCCTGTTTCTGATGCTGGTGCATTGGATCTTGCTTCCTGTATTCTGCATCTATCTCTGTTCCAGATTCCTGCTCTGCTCCCAGCTCTTGCCTCAAACCTGCATTTGCTCTGAATTCCCACCATTCACCTACTCTGTGCTTGATCCCTGCCTCTTCTTTAGTTTCTGCCTTTCTGCCTTGCTACTGACCATTGGTCACCTTTCCTCACTTTCAGTGCCCCCAGCTCTCATGTCTGGCTCTGGCTTGGCTCTGGCATTTGATATCTGATCCTGGCTCTGATCTTCAGCTTTGATTCCTGGCTCTGATTTTGGATCTGGTAACTAGCAGTTGACTCTGGTATTGACCCTGGACTCCATTCTCTGACCTGGACACCTGTTCACTCTCTAGATCTGACTCCTTCTCTGAACAGTAGGCCACGTTGCCTATGTTCCAGCCCCTAACACAGGTACTAAAGTGTTCTTTAATCTAGCAGAGAATAGAAGAACAAGAACCAATGGTCAGACAAATTCAGATTTGAAATAAGGCACACATTTTAAATAGTGAGAATGGTTAACCATTAGAACAAAACATCAACAAAAGTGATGTTTTCTCCATATTTTGAAGTCTTCAGATCAAGATGGGATGCCAGTTTAGAAATCATGATTCAGTCAAATACAAGTTATTGGGTCCAACATAGGAGTAACCTGATGAAATGATATGGCCTGTGTGATAGAGGAGCTCAAATTGGATGATTTAATGGTGCCTTCTGGACTTAAAGTCTATGAATTCATGAAACAAAACAATTTGCTTTGGGAATGGTATTTTTCTTGGTTGGGGTTTTTTTGTTTGTTTGGTTTTTTTGTTTCCCCCCAACATTTCCAAGTGAAGTTTCTTTGGAATATTCCATTCCATGAAAAAATTCAATATTTCAACTTTTTGTTCCAGTTAGGGATGAAAATAAATTTTGGAATATACTGTGGGCAGGAAAGTCCAATTTTTGATCATTTGAGTTTTAGGACCTGATCCAGCAAAGCTCTTACGTATATGGATAACTTTTAGAATGTGGGTAGTGCCATTAACTTTAGTACTTCCTATCTATATCTATATCTATATCCTATCTATCCATCCATCCACAACTCCCCATTACCAACTCTAGAGTCTCAATCCAGAAAAGCAAAATTAGTCACAATAAAATTTATTTATAGAGATGAGTTTAAAGCAGTGCTTCAGTTGCCAAGTAATAGTGGGTAAGGATGTTTGCAAAGTAAAAGAGATCTTTGTTAATTATTAGAAGCATCTTATTTACTTTACCTAACCAAAGATGTACCTGTTAGATACTGCAAAAGGTAACTGAAATGCTCCTATGATCTCTTTGACTTTCTAGAAAAGTTTGAGACATCTCTGATGAAAGTGGAACTACTCTGTAATCACTTATAAATACATTTTGTTGACATCATTATTGGAATATTCATTGTATGTATGAATATGTTTTAGTTTAATAAGGTCTGTAAGGAAATCAAGGAGAAAGGAGTCAGAATGTCTCAAATTAAGCCATTTCTCCCCACACACTTCAGAGATATTAGGGGATGATGATATTATGGGCCAAGGATTGGGAATTAGAAGATAAATATGACTGTAGCAATTTTAAAGGACACTCTCAAGAGCTGATTAATTATTCAATAGCAGTTGTCCAGGTGTAACCACACTGGAACACATTATCCCTACCAAGGATATTGTGACTGTCTTGTAGGGCTTTAGGTAAGAAAAATGTGCATAGGCTTTTCTCTCATGCGCTTAGTTTCTACTGTTTATTACTTTTGGTTTAAAGAAGGTTGTTTTGTCATTGAACAGCTCAGACTCCCAAAGGGGAAGAATTTCAGATGCCAAACCCAGATGGCTTTAATGGGTAAGTGTACTTGATATATAGGCTACTGTAGGCCAGGATCTGGTCAAAGAATGGAGAATTGCGACATTCTACCCCAGGAGATGTAGAGGTACAAGTCCTGATAACTGCTGAGGTGCACTCTGAAAAACCAGGGAGGGAACAGATGTAGCTAGCCGTGTAGCCATGACAACATCCTTGGTTGGTATAGGCTTCCTAGCCGCAGATGGGAGAAAGAAATGATGGGATATTGCAAAAAACTCCAACTATCATCTCTTTTTAGATATCATTCCGAACTGTGGACGCTTGACCCCTTTGCAAATCCGACCATTTATTTTGTGCCTAATTTTGGGTTTATGGGTGCCCAATTTAAGCATCCATATTGGAGAATTTTGGCCTGAATTTAAGTGGAGGCAACTATATTGTTATGAGTTAACTTATATTGTTTACATCAAATCTGATTTCAGGTCCTAGATCTCTAGAAAAACTATATCAATCCCAATATAAAATGTAACTTCCTTAAAAGTACATCTTCCTTACCTTGCATAGTTTGATCCTATAACAGGAAAGATGGACCTGAAACACATTGGGTATTAAAATCATTTGGCTGAAGAATTTAATTAATGCATTACGCTTGTGTAATAAGTTTTGATATTGTGCCATTGTATTAAATAATTAATCTCCTTGATGAGCACTTTTTTAGTGTTGCATCCTCTTTTTTCCAACACTAATTTTGAATAAAGACACCAGACTCATGATGATCAGAAGTGAAGGTCAACAACAAGTTGAAGTAGAAATGAGCTTCAGGGGGAGAAACAGAACAATTAATTAGTCGGATAAGTTAAAGCCTCCTTAACATACAAAAGAACACCAGTGGCTTTGGTCACTGAGAAAAAAACATTAATTGGTTTGCATCATATTTGCTGAAGATTCATTTAATTAGAGGAAAAATGTCCTCTTCTCATCTCTGGGAAATCACAGGTCAGAGGTTTCCTTTTTCCTCTATGTTTCACACCGTCAATATATTCTTCATTAGATCTTTACAATCCCACGACAAACACCTACAAGACATGAGAGTTTCCCGAGCTGATGGAAAGCATGATCACATGCTGTGAACAGCAAATATGTTGCTAGTTAAAATATATGACACAATCTCAAATTTTCCCCTCTAAGTTTCAAATGAATTTAACTTAAAAGGGGATTGGAGTGGTAGCTCTGAAGTCTGAATTCCTCTGTTTAGCCGCAGAAAGAGTAAAGCCTGGATAGCAGAAGTGCCAGCTTCCCTAATGTTCCACCAATATACCCTGTCATTGACTATTAATATGATCTGGCTGATAAGGTTTTTACCATTGACATTAATGGAAGCAAAGTTAGACTAACCATTGTTGGACAATCCTATTTGACTAGTTCATGTAGATGCATTTTAATTTGAGACACTTTCTGCCATTTTGTTTCCCAGTTACCCAATTTTATTAGATTCCTTTCTAATTCTTCTCAGTCTACTTTAGACTGACTATCCTATGTAAATTTGTATCACCTACAAATTTTGTTACCTCACAGTTTCTCTTTTTTTCCAGATCATTTATGAATGTGTTGAAGATCAGAGATCTCAGTACAGATCTTTGGGGGCCCAGCTATTTACTTCTCTCTATTTTGTAAACTGTACATTTATCCCTACCCTTTGTTTCCTGTCTTTCAACCAGTTACTGATCCATGAGAGGACCTTTCTTCTTATCCTGTGACTATTTACTTTGCTTAAGAGTCTTTGGCGAGGGACTCTGACGTGGGAGACCAACACACATGTGGACAAGGATCATAAATGTACCTGGACATTCAGAAACCTTTGACAAAGAATTCTAATACATAGATTGGTGAGTTATGATTTCCTTTTAAAAGCCATGTTAACTCTTCCCCAACAAATTGAGCTCATCTATGTGTCTGATAATTCTGTTCTTTAGAATAGTTTCAATCAATTTGGTTGGCATGGAAATTAAACTTATTGACCTGTAATTGCCTCTGGAATCTTTATTAAAAAAGAATAGTGTCACATTAGCTATCCTTAGTAGTTCTGTAAATTTCATATTTGAGTTCCTTCAGTACCTTTGGGTGAATACCTTCTAGCCCCGGTGACTTATTACTGTTACTTTATCAACTTGTTCCCAAACTTGTTCCCAAACTTCCTTTACTAACATCTGAATCTGGGACAGTTCCTCAGATTTGTCACCTACAAAGAATGGCTCAGATGGGGGAATCTTCTTCACATCATCTGCAGTGAAGATGGATACAAAGAACTAATTTAGCGTCACTGCAATGGCCTTATGAATGTCCCTTTAGAACCTCCATTATCCACTAGCCCCACAGATTGTTTGTCAGGCTTCTTTCTTCTGATGTAATTACAATTAGTTTCTGAGTCTTTGACTAGTTGCTCTTCAAATCTTTTTGGTCTCTCCAATTATACTTTTTCACTTGATTTGCCTGAGTTTATGCCCCTTTCAATTTTCCCTAGTTGGATTTAACTTCCAATTTTTAAAGAAGGCCTTTTAGCCTCTCATTGATTCTTTTACTTTTTTTTTTTTTTTTTTTTTTAGCCACAGTGGTACTTGTTTAGTCCTGTTATTATATTTTTTTGTGTTATACATTTAATTTGAGCTTCTATTATGGTGTTTTTTTAAAGTTTCCACACAGCTTGCAGACATTGCACTTTTGTGACTGTATTTTTTTTATTTTTGTTTAACCCGTTTACTCATTTTTGTGTAGTTCCCTTTTCTGGTGTTGCCCTGGCCATGGTTTCTTTGGTGTTTTCCTCCTCACAAGGATGTTAAATTTAATTATACTATGGTCACTGTTACTGAGCGGATCAGCTATAATCACCTCTCTATAGGGGAATAGATTCTGACTATATTCACCAGATCTTGTGTGCCACCTAGGATTGAATCAAGAATCGTCTCTCTCCTTGTCAGTGCCAGGAATAGTTGCTCCAAGAAGCAGTCATTTATGGTGTCTGAGTATCCCATCTTGAGGTGAGATGTACCCAATCAATATGGGGATAAAGGAAATCTCCCATTATTACTGAAGCTTTCTTCTTCTTCTTCTTCTTCTTCTTCTTCTTCTTCTTCTTCTTCTTCTTCTTCTTCTTCTTCTTCAATGGCTTCTGTAATATCACTGAGCATTTCACAGTCACCGTCACCATCTTTGTCAAGTAGTCAGTAGTACATTCCTACTTCTACATATTTATTATTCAAGCAAGGAATTTTTACCCATACAAATTCTGTGATACAGTTTTATTCATTTATGATTTTTACTATATTTGATTCTATGATTTCTTTCATATATATTGCCACATCTCCACCAGCACAACCGACTTTGTCATTCCTTTATATTTTGTACTCTAGTGTTACCACATTCAATTGGTTGTCATCCGTCCACCAAGTTTCTGTGAAGCCAACTCTACCAATATCATCATTAATACCAGATAGTCAAGTTTACCTATCTTTAACATTTAGACTTCTAGCATTTGCAGCTGCCAATATGCAAGATGATGAGAGCATGGACAAGAGTTTTGGCTGTCTGCATTGATGAAAAATACCATATCATAGAGATGTTATTCACCAGGTATCTACATCATTTAAAGATAGCCTGAATATGAGGACCTTTTTGGCTTGAGGGCCACAAATATAATTTTTACAACCCTGAAAGGCCACCAGTCTAATTAATTAGAATGTAATTAGTTAAATTCAAATTAAGATTCAATTATAATTAATTAATTAATTACATGTAAATTAATTTATGTATTAAATAGACTGGTGGCCCTTCAGGTATGTAAAAAATTATATTTTTGGCTCTTGAGCCAAAAAGGTTTTTTAAACATTTCAAAAAGGTTTTGTTTTTTTTTAAGGGCTGGATGCCCATAAACAGCAGGAACCTCCTGGCCCTACGTGGATGTGTTCCCTTCTGCTCCGCACCTCCGGGTGTGTGGGGGCAGCGCCAGGCCCCACACCGCCCGAACCGGCCGCAGTGCAGAGCTCCCTGCGGGCTGGCTCTGGTCTGGGTCCCTCCCCCCAGGATGTCCTGCCCCGCTCAGGGATCAGGAGTGGGCACCCCCGCCGGCCCTCACCTGGCCAGCGCCCGCTCGTTCATAGCCCCAGCCCAGCCGGCTCTCTCCACTCCTGGCTGGCGCCTCCCTCCCTCCCTCCCTCCTCGCTAGAGGCCCCTGCCTCTGTTGACCGACCGGAGGAGGGAGACGGGTGGTCACAGTCCAGCTCCAAGCTGAGAGCCAGAAGTGGGCGACTGTGGACCAGCTATCAACTAGCGGGGCGGGGCCACTTCAAAAAGCCCTGCTGGCCACTTTTGGCCCGCGGGCTAGGGGTTAAGAACCCCTGACCTAGAGACATGTCCAACTTGAAGATGACCACCCAGGTTACAACACTGAGTGACAAGCAGGATGATGGTGTTATCCACAGTGATCAAGAAAGGAAGGCAGCATGGAGGGCTTGCAGTGGAAGATTATGATCTGTGTTCTAACCATACTGATCTTGAGTTGACAGCTAGACATCTATGAGGAGAAATCAGACAGTCAAGCTGAGAATTT
The DNA here is from genome assembly GCA_007922175.1 of Pelusios castaneus. Taxonomy (NCBI): domain Eukaryota; kingdom Metazoa; phylum Chordata; order Testudines; family Pelomedusidae; genus Pelusios; species Pelusios castaneus. The sequence goes on from ML685862.1 coordinate 6,712,340, forward strand.
ATTTTGTACCAACAGAGACAAGTCTGGAGTGGAAAAATAAAACTGTGATTAATGCAGATAAAGATGGCAATGGAATTTGAGTTTGTATATGAAGTTACCCATAGATTAAGTAGAGTGAGAGGATAAGGGGACCAAAGACAGAGCAACATGTACATACACATATATGTCACACACACACAAACACAACCCCCACACTACCAAAATCTAATACTCCAATGCAAATTCTCCCCCTCAGCAAAGGAAGGTGAGAGAATGAACAACACATGGAAGATATTAGTCACACTGCTTAATACAATCCTGGAAATTGCTCAATTACTACACTGATGAGCATGGTATTATAATCTATATAGAATAGGTTAGTATCAATAGCTAATTTGCTGTGTGACTTTGAGAAAATCATTCAGTATCATAGAATCTTAGGGTTGGAAGGGTCCTCATGAGGTAATCTAGTCCAACCCCTGCTAAACAGGACTACTCCCACTAAATCATCCCAGCCAGGGTTTTGTCTAAACGCGCTGTAAATGTTTCCAAAGATGGAGATTCCATCACCTCCCTAGGTAACCCATTCCAATGCTTCACCACCCTTCTAGTGAGAAAGATTTTCCTAATATCCAACCTCGACCTCCCCAGCTGCAACTTGAAACCATTGCTTCTTGTTCTGTCCTCTGTTACTACTGAGAACAGCGTAGCTCCCTCCTCTTTGCAGCACCCCTTCAAGTAGTTGAAGGTTGCTATCAAATCCCCCCTCAGTCTTCTCTTCTGTAGACTAAATAAGCCTAATTCCAAAGGGGTAGCCGTGTTAGTCTATTGTAGAAAGACAAAAGAGTCTTGTGGCACTTTTAAAGACTAACAGATTTATTAATCGCATGAGCTTTCGTGGGAGAAAATCCCACTTCGTCAGACGCTTTGAAGATAGGAAAGTTACAGAGTGGGAGGAAATTAAATGCAGGGGAGTGTATGACATAGCATCAGGTCAGGCTGTAACAGCAAATCAAAGTAGGTGTTAGGATTCAAAACACTGGGGAACAGCACATAGAGGAGGGGGGAGGTCAATTCACTTGATGTAATGCGAGAAAAATCCATAGTCCCTGTTTAACCCCAAGGCAACTGAGTCAAATTTGCATATACGTTCGAGTTCTGCAGACTCTCTTTGAAGCTGTGATTTGTTATTCATCTGTTTCAACACAGCTATTAACAAGTCGTTAAGGGAGTGAGCAGGGAGGTTGAAGTGTTCCCCTACAGGTTTTTCAGTATTGCAGTTTCTGATGTCAGATTTGTGTCCATTGATCCTTTGGCGCAGAGACTGTCCTGTCTGTCCAATATATAAGGCAGAGGGGCATTTCCGGCACATGATGGCATAAATCACATTGGTGGATGAGCAGGTGAACGAACCCTTGATGGAGTAGGTGGCATGATTAGGCCCTGTGATGGTGTCATCAGTGTAGATATGAGGGCAAAGTTGGCAGCGTGGTCTGCTGCAGGGCTGTGTTCCTGCTTTAGTGTTTCTGCTCTGTGATCTGTAGTTGCTGGTAAGTATCCTTTTAAGATTAGGGGGCTGTCTGAAAGCAAGGAGAGGTCTGTCTCCCAAGGCTTGAGAGAGTGAGGGATCATCTTGTAAAATAGGCTGTAGATTTTTGATGATGTGTTGAAGAGGTCTGGCTTGGAGGTTGTAGGTGACGACCAGTGGCGTTCTGTTGTTGTTTTTCATGGGCTTCTCCTGCAGTAGTTGACTTCTGGGTACCCGTCTGGCTCTGTCAATTTGTTTCTTCACTTCTGTGGGTTTGTACTGTAGTTTTAAGAATGCCTGGTAGAGATCCTGAAGGTGTCTGTCTCTGTCTAAAGGGTCAGAGCAAATGCGGTTATATCTTAGGGCTTGACTGTACACAATGGATCGTGTGGTGTGTCGAGGATGGAAGCTCGAGGGATGTAGGTAACTATACCGATCAGTAGGTTTGCGGTATAGGGAGGTCTTTATGTGTCCATCGCTAATTTGCACTGTAGTGTCCAGAAAGTGGATCTCTTGTGTGGAGTGTTCCAGGCTAAGTTTGATTGTGTTGTGGAAATTGTTGAAATCTCTGTGGAATTCTTCAAGGGCATCTTTACCATGGGTCCAGATGATGAAGATGTCATCAATATAGCGTAGGTAAAGCAGAAACACTAAAGCAGGAACACAGCCCTGCAGCAGACCATGCTGCCAACTTTGCCCTCATATCTACACTGATGACACCATCACAGGGCCTAATCATGCCACCTACTCCATCAAGGGTTTGTTCACCTGCTCATCCACCAATGTGATTTATGCCATCATGTGCCGGAAATGCTCCTCTGCCTTATATATTGGACAGACAGGACAGTCTCTGCGCCAAAGGATCAATGGACACAAATCTGACATCAGAAACTGCAATACTGAAAAACCTGTAGGGGAACACTTCAACCTCCCTGCTCACTCCCTTAACGACTTGTTAATAGCTGTGTTGAAACAGATGAATAACAAATCACAGCTTCAAAGAGAGTCTGCAGAACTCGAACGTATATGCAAATTTGACTCAGTTGCCTTGGGGTTAAACAGGGACTATGGATTTTTCTCACATTACATCAAGTGAATTGACCTCCCCCCTCCTCTATGTGCTGTTCCCCAGTGTTTTGAATCCTAACACCTACTTTGATTTGCTGTTACAGCCTGACCTGATGCTATGTCATACACTCCCCTGCATTTAATTTCCTCCCACTCTGTAACTTTCCTATCTTCAAAGCGTCTGACGAAGTGGGATTTTCTCCCACGAAAGCTCATGCGATTAATAAATCTGTTAGTCTTTAAAAGTGCCACAAGACTCTTTTGTCTAAATAAGCCTAGTTCCCTTCAGTCTCTCCTTGTAAGCCATGTGCCCCACCCCCCTAATCATTTTCATTGCCCTCCACTGGACTCTTTCTAATTTGTCCACATCCTTCCTATAGTGGGGAGCCCAAAACTGGACACAATATTCCAGATGCTGCCTCACCACTGCCGAATAGGGGGAATAATCACATCCCTCGGTCTCCTGGCAATATTCCTTCTGATGCAGCCCAATATGCCATTGGCCTTTTTGGCAACAAGAGCACACTGTTGACTTATATCCAGCTTCCCGTCCACCATAACCCCCAGGTCCTTTTCTACAGTGCTGCTATCTAATCTCTCTCTGCATTAGCTTCCGCATCTGTAAAATGGGATCAGTAATAATTATCAGCTGTACAGGAATGTTATGAAATATAATATTTCTAAATTATATTAATTATATTATTATTTAATATTTAGTTCACTAATGAGCAGCTTGGACAAAAAACGGAGGAACCAGAATTATTGATGCTGGACATAAAACTGGATATTATAAGGATAACAGAACAAAGGTGGAGTAGCAATTATGGCTGGAATACTAGTATTGCAAGGTATGGATGTTCAAGAAAGAAATAAAGGCAAATGTGGTGGAATAGCACTGTAAATTGATGATATGGTTGACTGTAAAGAAATAAAAAGTCATTGCATGGATAAAACAGAATTAGTTTGGGTCGAATTCACTTTGGAGAAGGATTGTTAAAGAATTTCTGTCTGGTATAGACCGTCAGGTTGTATTTGGTTATAAACAGATATCTCTTTTATACTAGGGAGTGAAATGCTACCAGGTGCCTTTATGGAACACTTTAACTTTCCAGCTCTATCTTGGAGAAGAAATTATATTAATAATGGCAGTGCCCAGTTAGTCCTGGCTGTGATAGTTGATAGATGTCTTCACCAAATAGTCACTGAACCAGCAACAAGAGATTTTAGAGTTGGTTTTGGTAAACTGACCACTGGAAGAATGCAGGTTTAGATTTCCAAATTTGCTTAATTGCCCAATTCCCACTAAATGGGGAATGTGTTATTTTGTTGTGTTAATTAATGGGAGCTAGACATCCGAATCCTCTTGGATCCTATCTATAAGTGATAGGTTTGGGAACCAAAGTAAACATGACGCCCATCTCTCTTCCCCTCCAAAGCCCTAAAAAGTGCTGGCTTTGTTACAGTTGCATTTACTTCCCTGAAAAAGTCCTGCAACCTTTATTTCTATTAGTCTAATGTATTAGCCATAGGAAAATCTAAGCTGTATTTTAGAAACTGAGATTTCTACCACTTTTGAGGATACTCTCTGACTTGAGCATTTCCCTCTTGGAATGTCTTGAAGGAAACTGTGATAATGTCTAACTATAATGCTTCCCTTAATATTATAGCTCAAAAAGTCCATAATTCAAGGTGAAAAGTATGTCAAGTACATCTATAAAAACTGTATTTAGTTGCTATGTGTTAACTAATGTGTCAAGTTACAATCCCCTTTGAACATTGTGAGTTCAACAGGAACTGGATTTACGTTAGGAGGAGTTGGTAAAAGATGGAACAAACCCAGCAAAAATAACCATGACAAGGCAAGCTAAAATAAACAAATGGGGTGAAGTAGGAGGGAAGATAGGATAAGAGTAATACAAGCATGTATTTTCATATACCAGCTGTGTGCACAACACTGTAAGGGTACTAACAAATTTGGTGCAGTAGTTTTAGTTTGCCATCTAATATTTAGATGGTTCTGAATACAGAAGTAGAAGAGTTTCAAAGACAGCACAGTTACCCTTCTAAAACCCTTTGTTCAGAGGTAGCTAACCATTGCTGATCCAGCAGGGCCAGGTTAAGAAGTAATGGGAATTTATTTTATAAACAGCAAGTGCGTTTCTTAATGATTTGTTAAAAAAACCAAGAGAGCGACTGCAGAATCATTGTTACTGCTTCTGTCCTCATTTGTCTAATAGATATTTTATTTTCAGATTCATAGTTGCAATATGTTGGCTTTAATTACTTGAATAAATTTTAATGTAATTAATAAGTTGAAATTTTACTCTGGCACTCAGGTGATTATGCACCCTGAGTGGTAGAGGTGCAATTTGCATGTTATTACTAAAATAACTGGAAGGTCTTGTGCATGCTAAGTAAGGTAACATTTAATTTTAACTCATTTATATCATTAGTTTGCTTCCAAAAAGTAAAATGAGCATAGACAATAGACATGATTTTTAAAATAATTACCATTTGTATGGTTTAAGAATGTTTTTCATAATGAATGCTATGCATTTGGAAATGCTAAAGGTTCCATTTTATTTTCAGAGTGGAGCTATCTTGCCATTAAACCACATTAATTTATAGATGTCAAGCAGAAGAGGACTCAATAAAAAAAAAGAAAACTTCTTTTCTAAGGAAAATGCTAATACGTAATCATCAAAGTCCATGTATTGGGCAAGGAAGAAATTACATTAGTAAAATCCTTTTCTTCAAGGCTTCCAATATTACCATTTTTTCTTCATATCGTGGCAGAGTGCTATACTTCATGGTTGCATCTACACTGGCAACTTAGGTCGACTTAAGGACACTTAAGTCGACCTACACAAAGCCGCGTCCACACTGGAATTTTATTATGTCAACTTAAGCACTTCCTTAAGTCGACTTAATAACAGCTTAAGTCGACTTAACAAAACCACCTCTGAAGGTCAACTTAAGCCTTAAGTTGACTTCTTAAGTTGACTTAAAGCCAGCATGGACAGGGAATTAGCCCTAAGTCGACTTTATTAAATTGACTTAAAGCCAGTGTGGATGGCTATGTCTACTGTTAAGTTGACTTAAAGTGTAACCACTCTGTTAAGTTGACTTAACACGGTCGACTTTAAGTCGACTTAAAGTTGACCTTGTTAAGTTGACTTAACAGAGTCGACCTAACTTTACAAGTATAGACATAGCCTTAGAGCTCAGATATGAGAGTAGATGGAGAAGCTACTCACCTTGTGCAGTAACTGGAGTTCTTTGAGATGCGTGTCCCTGTGAGTGCTCCACTTCCATTGTACTTACATCCCTTGTGCCTTTAATCAGAAACTTTTGGTAGTAGTGCCCCTTCAGCTTATGCATGTGCCCTACACTTCCTTGTCCCCTGCTCAAAAGTTACATAGGGCTGCATGGGTGAATTGCCCTCAGTTCCTTTTCTACTGCAAAGTTCCCAGGGGGATACTCTGAAGCAGAGGGGAGGAAGGGTCGGTAGTGGAGCACACATAGGGACACATATATTGAAGAACTCCAGTTACTGCACAAGATGAGTAACTTCTCTGTCTTTGAGCACCTGTGGGTGCTCCTGTTCAGCTGACTATCAAGCTGTACCCTTTGGAACCAAGTCTAAGAGTGAAGAAAACATTGCACTTCCAATGACAGCATCTGATCTAGAAATCTGGATCATTGCTTTATGTTTAAACAAATATGTATAGAAGACCAACTGGCAGACTTACAAATATCCAGAATAGGGACTTTCTGGAGTAATGTCATAGAAATAGAGACTGTGTGGAATGGAGAACACCTTAGAAGGAGGCCAGTCCCTGGTATAAAAAAAGTTGAGAAACACTGTTCTAATGAACAGTCAATGCTAGTTAATAATAACCTGAAACTGATCATACTGATTAGCTGGTAGATATTCAACAAAGGTGGTAAATTAGGCATAATTTAAGTGATTCTGTTTAGCTGTGAGAGCTTGATAGTTCACAATACAAAACTGAAGAGTTGTGGATGAGTAGGTCTTTCTGCTGAATAAATCAAGACATTTTTTAGTTCTTATGTGGTGTGTCCTTCTCATGATGATGTCAGTCACATGCATTCACTACCTCCACAATCAGGGAGGTTGGTGTTGGATAAGTGAACAGAAATTCAGAGTCTCTAGCTGGGACATAATATTTCTTATTGGCCTGTTTGCACGCTGGCAGGACTATCACAGGGGTCTGCCAGATGGATTTTGCAAGATCCAAGAAGGCTTCATTAATAGGCTGGGCAACTCTATTAGAGAAAGTCTATTGGATCAGTCCAGGAGCTTACGTTGTGACTCTCTGACCTCTTCCGAGGAATCTGGATGGAATCCTCCATGCTCTTAGTTAACTCTTGGAAGAATAGGTCACGGGTCTCTTACAGGAGTGGCTGAGTGTGGTTCTGTGGCCTGCAACATGCAGGAGACCAGCTTAGATGATCATAATGGTCCTTCTGACCTTAAAGTCTAGGAGTTTTGAGAATGAAAATCACTCTTCACTCTGCCCCTCGCTAGAGCTGCAATAATCTCTCTGGTATGCTACTATCTGATCATGGAAAATAAATTCCCCAAAGCATGCATACTTGCTATCATTTACCCAGCATACTTTGCTTATGAGACTGGTTGTGGCTGCCACCAAGAGCTGGCTTATAGATAGTCTCCATGTTTATGTGGAAATAACTCTAGTGATTCCAAGAATGAGCCATCATGGTGCTATGATCTTCTTCAGCATCTTCATCTCATAGAAACAGGAACATAAGTTTTTTTTAGTTGATCAGGCCATTGGTAATTCAAGTCAATCTCTTGCTTCAAGCAAGAAAGGTAAAACTGAAACCAAAACACACAGGTGCACTAAATCCTTAAATGACTTCACACGGGGCCATTTCCTGGGAGTGCAAATTGGGAGGAGTCTTTCTCATCCCAGATAGGATGTGTGAACTGTTGGTGTTCTCCTGTCCCATGAGAAATCCTGCCTGTTCTTTTTCTCACCATCAGTGTGTAGAAGCAGAATAGGTCTTCAGAAAAATGGACCATTTTCCTCTACTCTTTCTGGCAGTTCTCTGAAGGTTTTCTGTCTATAATACAGGACTAATGCAAAGGACTTTCATATGTGAGTGAATGATGTTGCCCTGTAGTGATTAGTCTACAGAAAAGGTAAGATCTCTACTACTATTACTCTACCTTTTCTTTTTTTTCTTTTGGCACAAGTGGTCAAGAGCTCTGATTTTGGTGCTGATGAACAATGGTGCTACACCCTTCTCTACAAATGTGTCCATGTGACTTTTCCAGTAATTGTGTCTGTTGCTGACTCATGACATGTTTTTTTAGTTATTATGCTAAATCACTTGGGGTGCAACCTCTCTTAAATCTGTACAACAATTTGTGCTGTGACATAAATGGGCTTAATAAATATGCCTAGTGACTCACCCATGGCACTTCACACTGCTCATTTACCAGTTCCTGTTGTTACAGGCTGTGTGTTTGGTAGGCAAGATCTTACAGTATTTCAAGTAATGTTAAATCAACAGTGACAGGCAGCTCTGAAAATTATTTAAAATTCAAGTGTTTTTTAATCTATAATATCAACATTTATTTGAGTAGCTAGGGCTAATCTGGCTAATTACTGCTGTTCACTACCAAATTGCTGCAATTCACTTTCAATTTGGCTCATGAGTCTCCAGATAATTTGTAACTTCCCTTCCTTCCTGGGTTACTCAAAATCAGGCAGCTCTCACCTGTTGCCAAGGCACCTTACATCATTAAGAATAAAGGAGATCCTGGATGCCCCACTGAGATGGGGCATTAGGTAGGACTCCTGCTTAACGTAGCAGATGAATAGAGATTAACAGTTTATATAATGTTAACATTATAGCATTATGCATAGTTTATATAACATTAACATACAGCATTAACAATTACATCTGTACTGGATCAGTAGGTGGTACTACAATAACTCTGCTAATGGCCGCAGCTTGCAACAGCAACATACACCTGACCAACTCTCTTAGCATTACACATGGACCCACCCCATCACTAACTCTGCCTTCTCCATTAACTAAACATTTTGTAGTCATGGGCCCTCTTTGGTGTTGGCGGGCTGAGTGAGCAGGAATTCAGGCCAGCATTCTATGGCTATGTCTACACTAGAAAAGTTAAGTCGACTTAATAAGGTCGACTTTAAGTGGACTTAAAGTCGACCTTATTAAGTCAATGTAACAAAGTCGACTTAACTTTTCTAGTGTAGACATAGCCCCTTGTCGACCTTAGTAAGTTGACTTAATGCTTTAAGTTGACTTAATAAGGTCGATTTAGGCGCTAATCCCTGCCCACACTTGCTTTAAATAAAGGCAGTCCAGAGTGAAACAAGGAGGAGTGAAGTAATCTTTCTATGGTGACTAGCTTAGGTTGCAGAGTGCTAGCTAGCAGTGACAGTTTTTATGTTACCAAGCAATAGCCCTGGTTTCTGACCATTCCTAAGTTTCCCTACTTAGACTTAACTAAGCCACTCCAAATCTTAACACTGCCTCTTCAATCCAGAGAACATAGCTCAGTGGTAACTTACTGTTTCCTCCGTCATCTGTGAGCCAAATTCAAAATTTCTGTGCAACTGACAGGCTTCAGCTTTTGTTCTCAATGTCTAGTTGTTGAGCAGGAGTCCATAAACTAGGGCTTAGCACGGGGCTTAATTTGTAATGAAAAATGGTGCTGGGACTCAAACAATAAGGTGCCAGGGCTCAAGCAATTTTTTACATTCATAACTGATGCAGAAAATCCAGAGGTGCGGTGGCTATGAATGGCCAAGCCTAGAGGAAGCTCGCTGGCACAAATTAAGCACTGGCTCAGCACTATAGAGTTGTTAACTCTTATGTAATTTTAACCCTGGTCACTGTCTTCAATCCAAGCAACTCAGTTAAAGGGCTCCATCACATCTTTTCCTCAGCCCAGATCCCACAGGAAACAGAAGATCTTTGTTTCAGCTCCCTGCCCATAAAACTAAGCACCTGCACTTCCTCTGCAGCAGCCACTGTCCAAGGAAGCTCAGTCCAATCCCATCAGGTGCCCACCATTGCATCACGGGATTTGTAGTCCAGTGAAGTGAGCATACAGCAATAAGAGGTCTGTAATCAGAATACCTCTGACAGGATTCAGCTTCTCCTCAAATACAGGGCCTAAAAATGTAATAGACATTACTTGACAGACAGTTAAATCCAATATAGGATGTGGGAACTGAGGAAAGACAAGAAATAAACAAGGCCGTTAAAAGACAGATTCCTCTCCCTCTTATTTTATTAAACATACAACTTCAGCCTTTGAATCCCTCTACTGCAATGGTTTTCTACCTATTTACCATTATGGGTCACATATGTAGCTTTCCATGTGTTATATGGACCTCATGCACACAATATAAATACTACTTGTATGGCCTTGAGCAGGTCACGTAGGCTCACGGCTGTGTGTTGCTTGGGCTACACATGGCCCATGCATGGAGAACTGTTCTACTGACTTTGGGATGTTCATGTAGTCTTTCCCATATTATACTGTTTGAGTAGTATCAGAAATGAAGAGCTCTTTTAGTTTCAGTCTCCAGGAATAACTATTAGTCTATTAGGGTTTCTTGATACTTACTGTAGGTATGGTTGTTGTAATACTACTAACAAACACACATCTAATAGCTTTTGATTTACCCGTAGCACAGTCATAAAAGATTACTTGTTCGTCTGGAAGGGCTTTGATCTGATAGAATTTGAAGGCAGATCAAATAGTCTTCGCTAAATCATATATCATATAATTATGCTGGTGATTCCTTTCCCAGGCTGAAAAGTAATTGTTGACAGGTGAAACCAGTGCCAAAATGCATAATGTTGAAGAATTAGCACCTCAATTCTTATCACTTCCTTCAGTGATTTGAGCTGTCAAATTTTGCTGAATGATTCTAAAAGAAATTGGGGATAATAATGGACTCTGGCTGAATTTTCTCTTCAGATAATTGCACTGCCATTTTTACATTATTTTGAGATTATTTTTCCCTTTTTTTGCCCTTAATAATGCTTTGCATTTTTATAGCATTTTCAATAAAAATATCTCAAGTCCTTTACATTAATGAACTGGGCCTCATGTGTTTACCATATATGTTCATGTGCATTCTACAGCTCAAAATGCTATATTTTTACATTAAAAATAATAAAATAACCTCAAAGGTAATTCATTTTTGCTCATAAATCTTTCAATATTTCTGAAAGAGAGGAGTACTTAGCACAAACTGATGAGCTACAGACATGTATAAATATAAAGATGTATGTTTTATGTAATAATGTAGTACATTAGTGAAAATATCTCAAATCCATTGCATTAATTAACTGAGTCTCATGTGTTTACTATGTATGTATGTTTGGAATCTCTAAACCACCTTATTAATATACTTAAATCTTTCTCTTTTGGTTTGAGATCAGCAGAGGTGAAATGTTAAATGGAAATTTATCTTCTCTGAGGATGCCTTAACTCAGTTCTGTGAAGTATAACTGCATATACACACATTATGATTTTGAGCCTGATGTCAATGGACTACTCCTGTGCTTACAATTAAGCAAATGTATACATTTCTGTAGGATCAGACCTATGCAGACTATGCATATATATAACAGCCTTTAACTTTGCCCCTGTCAACCAATCATAGTGTAGCAAATATGTACGGATAGGCATATATTGTTATTTATGTACATGTTTAAACATGAAAATAGATATCAGTATATGTAATTCACTATATCTGTATGTTAACAAAAGCTTTTGTTTGGTAACATAGGATCTGATTATGACCTCGCACTAATTTTAAACTTTAGGGTCTCCAGTGAGGACTCAGTGGAGTTACTCCTGATTTACACTGATATAAATTACAGCAGAATCCAGCCCACATATTCCATTTTTTATATGTTGCAGGCTTTCACTTGAAAAGAATACTGATTCACAGTATGCCATAATTCTCTTTTTGTGCCAAAACCTTAACAGTTCTGAAATGCTTAATTAAAATATTTTGCATCAAAACTCAGAGTTTCTTTTCCCCTGTTAGGAATAACCGATTTAGTGGAGATCTTGGACCTAAAACCGCAATACCATGGCAAAATAAAATAATTTCAAAGATGTCTATTCAAATCCTAACCCACCTTGTCGTCAAAATACAAATGAAGCAATGGCTGTATAAGTCACTGGAGATGAAACCCACACTGTCAAAACACAACAAAGTATTGTCAAAATCAGTCTATGGTGACTACATTAAGATGTCAAAATGAACCAGACATCACTACAGATGATCTTACTTCTACAAATATACCAAACAAATTAAACACAAAGGCTCTGATCTCACTCAAATGGTATCAGTTTGGTAGCTTCTTGTCTTAAACTAAAAATATCCCCTCTTCACGTTTATGTGCAAGAACCATTCCACATTTTTAAAGTACACCACTATATGTTTCTGTGTATTTCAGTTTTAATAGAGTGCATTAAAAAGTTAGTTAAGAAGGAGGCAACTAATTCCTTTTTTAAAAGCTTTCTTAATATTTTGTGTCAACTTTGTAAAGTTCTGTGTCAGAGGTTACTTATCACTAGGCCTATTGAGGTAGGCTGTATATAGAGAATAAATGTTTTTTGGCCCACTGACACTACAGTTTTAAAAGCTCCAGATGAGTGGCTTACTGGGCTAAGCTTCAGGGCAGAAGCACCTAGATATCTTGGAATTACTGTCTTAAATCCCAGCAGGTTGACTCAGCCATTCATTTTTCCAAGGCAGATAAGATTAACTGAATATCATGCTGTTTTTTCATACATTCCAAGGCCAGAAGAGACCACTGTGGTCACCTAGTCTGACCTCCACTAATAACACAGGCTGTAGAACTAACTCCAAAATAATTACTAGAACATATATTTTAGAAAAATATGAAATCTTCTAAAATATGTGTCCCAGTAATTATTTGGGATTTCAAAAATGTCTGTGGTGGAGAATCCACCATGACCATTGCTAAATTGTTCAATGATTAATTACCCTCCCTGTTAAAATGTGTGCCTTATTTCCATTCTGAATTTGTCTAGCTTCAACTTCTAGCCATTGGAGCATATTACATTTTTCTCTGCTAGACAGAAGAGCCCGTTATCAAATATGTTATTCATGTAGGTTCTATTAGACTGTAATCCAGTTTCCTCTTAACCTTCTTTTTGTGAATCTTAGCAAACTATTACATAAAATAGTATAATTAGTTTGGGGTTTTTTTGGATGGAAAATTTAAAAATCCAAGGTCCTCTCTGCTCTATGTAAACTTTACCAATTCTATAACATTTTTAACAAGGCAGAGGTTTGACTCAGTTTAACCAATATTTCTCTGCTTCCTGAATTGTTATGTAGAGTGAAGCACATCCGTTCATTTTGATTCCCAGCCCAGTGATGTTTGTTCTAAAGCACATTCAGATCTGTTATCCTGGAAGGCACTACAGAAATGTAAGATTTTATACATTATTATATAAAATGTATTACATGTAATAAAGATGATTTGTAAAGAATAACCAAAAAGATGTACAGAGATTATCTATAATCAGAAACTGGATTCAAAGTATCACAAACTTTGGAAAAATTCAGATCAGTTCTGAATTCAGATGTGAATTTGGTGCTTGCATTCATCTCCAGGTACATTCTCTACAGTTATGTTAATTTATAACCTAGTAAAGAGGAGAGGATAGAAATTGATGAAGTACAGGTAGGAACTAAAGAGAAAAAGTCAAATGAAAAATGTCCCATTCAATTACATCAGATGATTGGATACAACTAAAAAGTGACATTTTTACAAACGCTTGAATACAGATGAAACAAGTCTAAATACTAAGTTGGGTCTCACTTAAATGTCTGGTGTTAAAATAAGGACATTGATATAATAGGCATCAGAGGAACTTGGTGGAATGGTGACAGCCGATAAGACAGTAACACCAGAATACTAAATATTTAGGAATGACAGAGTGATCTGAGCTGGAAAGGCAATGGCAACATATATGAAAGAAAGCATAGAGTCAAATATGTACAAATCTTAAATGAATTCAGCTATTTCATACAATATCTATAGATATAATTTCCATGCTTGAATAATAAGAACATAGTAGTAGGAATATACTAACAACCTCCTGATCACAGTGTTGACAATGATTGTGAAATGTTCAGATTAGAGAAGCAGTAAAAATAGAAAACTCAGAAATAATAAAGGATTTCAACTATCAACTATTAATATCAACTATCCCTGTATTCATTTCATTCAGGATGGGATGCAGAAGTAAAATTTCTAGCCATGACAAATGAGTTCTTCTTGGAGCAGCTAGTCCTAGAACTGACAAGGGGAAAAGCAATGCTTAATTTAGTCCCACAGGAGCACAGGATCTGGTCCATGGGATGAATATAGCCAAATCCCTCAGTAATAGAGACCATAATATAACAGTCTTGGGAGAAAAGGGGGAATTTCAAAGAAACCCAATTTTGTAGAATTTAACTTCAAAAAAGGGAATTACAGAAAAATGAAACAAACAAGGAGTCCTGTGTCACTTTTAAGGACTAACAACTTTATTTAACGCATGAGCTTTTGTGAGAGAAATCGTACTTCATCAAGAAGTCAGTTAACTGGAACAGGCATAAGAGTGAAATGGATGCTAGCTGCATGGATACTCATTTTAAAATGCTATATTAGAGACTCAAATTAAAAATATATCCCAAAATAAAAAAAAATAGTAAAAGACAAAAAAGTGTCACCACGGCTAAACACCAGAATAAACTAGGCTGTTAAAAGCAAAAAGGCATCCTTAAAAATGGGAAGTCAAATGCTATAGAGGAACATTGAAACGAGCATAATCTCTGGCAAATGAATAATAAAAGTATCACTAGGCAGATCAAAAATAAGAATTTGATGACCCACTAGCCAAAAACTCAGAAACTAAAGCAAAAAAAAATTAAAAAATAAAATATTAACTACATCAGAAAAAGGAAGCCTGACAAACAATCAATGGTGTTAGTGGATAATCAAGGTGCTAAAGGAGCACTTCTAAGCCCACTGCGGAGATGCTAAATGCATCTGTCTGTACTGGAGAGGATGTGAAACCTTCTTTTTAGGTGATAAATCTGAGCAACTGTCCCAGATTGAGGCATCAATAGAAGAGGTTTTGTAACAAATTGATAAATTAAAGAGTCACCAGGACCAGAAGGTATTCATCGAAAAATTCTTAAAGAACTCAAATGTGAAATTGCAGAACCACTGAGTATGATATGAAACATAGCTAATGTGACACTATTTAAAAAAAAAAAAAAAAAAAAAACAACTCCAGAGACAATCCTGGAAATTACACAATGATAAGCCTAACATTTATACCAGGCAAACTGGTTGAATTAATACAGAATAATTACTAGTCACATAGATGAACATGATTTGTTGCCACAACAATTTATTAGGCTTTTTTGAGATGGTCAATAAACATGTGTGGAGGGGTTCAGCAGACATAGGGGCTATGTCTACACTGGCAAGTTAGTTCGAATTAAGGAGGCTTAATTCGAACTAACTAAAGCCATGGCTACACTAGGCTTTAGTTAGTTCGAATTAAGGGCTTCCTTAAATCGAACTAATAAGTTGGAATAGGGTATTCGAACTAAAGGGTTAGTTCAAACTAATTAGTTCGAATTAACCAATGTGGCCATGTTAATTCGAACTAATTTCTTAGTTCGAATTAACTGGCCATTGAAATGAATGGGGATCGCTAATTCGAACTAAGCAAGTGCTTGCTTGGTTCGAACTAACATTCCAGTGTGGTCATGCTAGTTCAAATTAAGCTAATTCAAACTAACTAAAATTAGTTCGAATTAGTTAGTTCGAACTAACTAATTCGAACTAATTTTAGCAAGTGTAGACATAGCCAGGGTGACCCAATGGATATAGTGTACTTCAATTTTCAGAAAGCTTTTGACAAGGTCTCTCACCAAAGGCTCTTAAGAAAAGTAAGCAGTCATGAGATAAGAGAGAAGGTCCTGTCATAGATCAATAACTGGTTGAAAGACAAGAAAAAAGGATAGTTATAAATAGTCAATTTTCAGAATTAGAAGAAAAGAAGTAAATAGCAGAGTCCCCCTAGGATCTGCACTGGGACCAGTGCAGGTCAACATATTCATATATGATCTAGAAAAAAGGGTACACAGTGAAGTAGCAAAATTTATCAATGACACAAAATAACTCAAGATAGTTAGGTCTAAAAGAGACTGCAAAGAATTATAAAGAGATCTCATAAAACTGGTTAACAAAAAGACGAAATTAAGTATTGATAAATGCAAAGTAATACATATTGGAAAGAATCCCAACAATACATACCATGATGGGGTCTAAATTACCGTTTACCATTCAAGAAAGAGATCTTAGAGTCATGGGCTATGTCTACACTTGCTAAAATTAGTTTGAATTAGTTGTTCGAACTAACTAATTCAAACTAATTTTTGTTAGACAACAGAGTCCTGTGGCACTTTTAAAGACTAACAGATTTATTTATCGCATGAGCTCATGCGATAAATAAATCTGTTAGTCTTTAAAAGTGCCACAGGACTCTGTTGTCTTTCTACTATAGACTAACACGGCTACCCCTTTGTAATTTTAGTTAGTTCAAATTAACTTAATTCAAACTAGAAAAAGTAAGTTCAAACTAAGGAAGTGCCATTCATGGCACTTGCTTAGTTCGAATTAGCGATCCCCATTCATTTCAATGGCCGGTTAGTTCGAACTAAGAAATTAGTTTGAATTAACATGGCCACATTGGCTAACTTGAACTAGTTAGTTTGAATTAACCCTTTAGTTTGAATACCCTATTTGAATTTATTAATTCAATTAAGGAAGTCTTAATTCGAACTAACTAAAGCCTAGTGTAGCCATGGCTTTAGTTAGTTTGAATTAAGCCTCCTTAATTCGAACTAACTTGCCAGTGTAGACATAGCCATGATGGATAGCTGTCTGCAAACATCCATTCAATGTGCAGAGGCAATTAAAAAAGCTAACAGAATATTAAGAAATATTAGGAAAGGGAGAGATAATAAAATAGAAAATATAATACCACTATATAAATCCATGGTACCCCCTGCTGCTTGAATAGTGTGTAGAGTTCTGCTCATTCCACTTCAAAACAGATACATTGGAACTGGAAAAGGTACAGAAAAGGACAATTTAAATGATTAGTGGTATAGAAATCTTCCATATGAGGGAAAAATATTAGAAAAGACTGAGCCAGTTCATCTTGGAAAAGAGATGACTTGGGGGAACATGATAGAAGTCTATACAAATCATAAATAGGGTGGAGAACATGAATAAAGATGTGTTATTTATTTCTGCACATAACACAAGAACCAGATGTCACCTGATGAAATTAATAGGCAGGAGGTTTAAAAGAAACAACGGGAAGTATTTCTTCACACAATGCAAAGTCAACTTGTGGAACTTGCTTCCAGCAGATGCTGTGAAGGCCAAAAGTATAACTGGGTTAAAAAAAGAATAAGATAAATTCATGGAGAATAGATCCATTGATGGCTATTATCCAACATGGACAGGAATGCATTCCAGGCTCTGGGTGCACCTAAGCCTCTGACTGTCAGATGCTGGGATTGGGTGATGAGATGGATTACTTGATAATTGCCTTGTTCTCTTCATTCTCTTTGAAGCATCAGACACTCTCAGAAGATACAATATTGAGCTAGGTAGACCTTTGGTCTGATGGAATATGGCTATTCTTATATTCTACATATCATTGTTATTTGAATGGAGACTAGGCATTTAGCGTATTGCATACATGTTTGGCAACACAAAAAAAAAATCATATTCAGTGCATATGCTGTGACTGTCCTGATATATGGTCTTGCTGTACAGTTAAGAGCCAATGAAAATAAAACAGGTATTAAACTGTCACATTTTTTGTTTAGTTTTTCAAAGTTTATAGTACTTTCCCTTTACAACCAGAATAAAAATAATGTGAAGAACTTTTGCTCTGCAGTGGTCAATTAAAAGCCACAGTGTGCCAAAAAAGCAACGACAGTTTTGAACATTTCTACCTCCGGATACAAGAGAAAATATTATTTTCTGGTTGATTATTTTTGATAATATTGACCATGACCTCAAGTCCTTTGCTCAGGTGAACTCCTTCTGAAATTAGTAGATACTTTACAGGTGGTTACAGGATTGGGACCATTAAGATAATGTTTGTTCTACTCCTGCTTACCAACAGCCACTGAGACAGATAAATAGTCACTGATAATACAAGAGACTGATTCAGTTCAGTTTATTTGACCTTTCTAAATAATTCTACAAAGTCAATTAATGTTTTCTTCAACCTCTCGCCTATTTAATCTTCTATCACATGTAGCAGGGGCTCTATTGCAGTGGACTCTTTGTATTCTTTAGTGAAAGATGCTTTCCTAGGTTTTTTTTCATCCTCCACAGATGTTCTCAAAAATGCACTCTGTTTTCTCTTCCTTGGTACAGTAGGCTCAGTTTGATCTCCTGAGGTTTTCCATTCCCTCTGTTCCTCTTGCAGATTGATATGGAAATTTTGTTTGTTTTAAGCTTATTTTTTTTCTCCACAATTTTACAGGTAACAGGAAGCATCTTAAAGATCTCTTAAGGGCTCTTCGAATTTGCAAGGAACATTCTACATTCATGGTCTATGGCAGCAATAAAAACAAAATTTGTCCTTGTCCCAATTTTCATTTTTTGTCCAATTGGTTTCATATAAAGTCTTAGCCCTTTAGAATATTAAATGATATGTATTGGAAGGAAGTGTCATGTGAGCACAATTCAACTGATCCAAGGCATACCTAACAAGAAGTCTAGTGGCACTTTTAAACACTAACAATTTATTTATTGCACGAGCTTTTGTGGGAGAAAATCCCACTTCGTCAGACACTTGAAGATGCGGAACTTACAGAATGG
The DNA here is from genome assembly GCA_007922175.1 of Pelusios castaneus. Classification (NCBI taxonomy): domain Eukaryota; kingdom Metazoa; phylum Chordata; order Testudines; family Pelomedusidae; genus Pelusios; species Pelusios castaneus. Next base: position 6,730,920 of record ML685862.1, read on the forward strand.
GAGCAAAATAAACACAGGAAAGTGTAAGTCATAGGATCAGATCAGACTGTTACAGCAAATCAAAACACTTGTTAGGATTCAAACAGTGAAGTACAGCAATTAGCAGGGAGGTGGGGGAGGGTGGGAAGGAAAGCAAAATTAGCTGCTGTAATGGGAAAAGAACCCATAGTCTCTATTCAGTCCTGAGTTCATGGAGTCAAATCTGCATATGAATTCCAATTCTGCAATTTCTCTTTGAAGTTTTGATTTGTTATTCATTTGCCTGAATAGGCTATTAACAGATCAGTAATGGAGTGATTAGGAAGAGTGAAGTGTTCCCCTATTGATTTTTGAATGTTGTTATTTCTTATGTCAGATTTGTGTCCATTTATTCTTTTGTGCAGAGACTGTCCTCTTTGTCCAATATGTAAGGTGGGTGGGGGGCGTTTCTTGCACATGATGGCATAAATCACATTGGTGGATGAGAGATGAATGAGACCTTGATGGAGTAGCTGGCAAGAAAACAAAAGTGCAACTTTGTTTGTATTCAATATAAGTGAAAAGCAGTGTTGGCCAGCGGGAATATTCTTGCTCTTAGCTTCTTCCATTGCTTCAGGCCCCAATCATGCTAGGGTATGAGTGCCTCTTTGGAGATGCTCAGAACACTCAATTCCCACTGATGTCATGTACCCTAAAGATATTGAGCACTTGCTGGCCGCCTGCATAACCCATCAAAGCCAGTGAAGTCGCACTAGGGATGAATGTGTCCCATTGTTGCTAGATTTCCTATAGATCTGCACAGTGCTAGGAGGGGGTCAAGGTGTATAGTAAAAGTGCTGCTTCATTCCTGAGCACTGAATCTCTCACAGCAATGGATGCCTAGGCTCCTATTTGCTAGTATAGTAACAACGTAATTAGAACAGTTAAATGAGCACCCACAGTGTTACAGCTGTAACTGTCACTGGTCAAAGGCCACGGCCTAGAGAATACACTCAGACCGCTGAGCCACATAATTGACTCTAGACCATGACGTTCCTTGTTGAAATCAGCTCTCCTTTGTCCAGGCTGTAGCTGAAGTTTCTGTCAGCTGGGCCACGTGAAAAGTCTGCTTAACATGGAGAAAATTGATTTTATCACTGCACTGTAGATTAGTATCAACAAAATGATGTAAAAAACCTCATTGCAATAGAGAGAAAATCCTATTACATAAGAATCTGTACATAAGTAGCCAACTTGCTTTCAATATTAGCCAATATTTCAAATCAGAATTTCTTTTTTTTAAGTTAAAACTGCTAATTCATGCAATAGAACACACTAGGACATTTTTTTTTTCCTGAGCAGGGATACATGACACTGTGCTTAGATTGTTGATGGCCCCCTAAAGCACTGCTGCCTCTTTTCATTGCTACCGTTGGTGAAGCTGAACCAATGGTAACAACGATGGGAAATTTAGAGAGAGGAAAAAAATATCCTCTAATGCAGACATAGCCTAAAATATCTGGCATGTAGTTGGACACATGAGCTTAAAATGAATTTTCCATGAGGAAACATACAAAAAGAGCTTGATAGCGCCCTCTTCTGCCTCCCGCACAAAGCCACCGAAGAACATGAGCAGATGCTTATGGAAAAATGTTTGTAATTTTTTATTCAGTTCTAATGCTTCATTCTCCAAAGTACGATCTGTTAATATATTTTAAATACTGTAAAGCCATAAAAGTTAGTCCATCTATTGATGTTCTGAGTAATGATAGTTTCTCTTTCCTTTTGCCTCTAATTCCTTAAATGTCATGGGGAGGAAGTTGTTTGTCTACAATATATGGGTGTTCTTTCCCCTAAATGGTATGATATTACTAATGCGCTATATGTGTCTCAACATTTCAATAACATTATATATTTTAAACATTCCTATGAGTTCCTTCTGATTATTTATATCTGCAGTTTACATGCTGCATAATTCATGTTGAAATAATTTGCTGATATGGCAAAGAGTTGCTCTTTACAGCAATTGTTTAAAAGAACAAAATGGGGGTATTTAAGTGGCTAATCATACAGTTTCTCTGGGAAGATATGAGCATTTAAATTACATGCTGATAAACTGATCAGAAAGGAAAGCTGGCAGCTAGATATCGTACTAAAAATACAAAACAAAGGAAATGTGCTTTCTCCACATCTGCGGCATTTATTGAACGACTAATTTTATTTTAAACCAGTGTCATGCCTAAAGTACACCGTTTCTTGAAGTGTGTTGCTTTCTCAAGGCCCAAATACAATCTGGCTGATTAAAATCCAAGGAGTCAAACACAAAAACCTGCAAAACCAGAAAATTAAGGACCTAATTGTTTTGCTGCATGCTTTTTAGAGAGCTAAGAAACATTGGGGTTCTTATCCCCATTAGTTATGGTGGTCATACACTAGTGGAACACAGTTGTATAGTGACACGTGAGTAGGGCTGGTCAAATATTTCTGAGGAGATCTAGTCCATCCAGGGATACTTGACTATAGGAAAAAAATGGGAATGTGAGACACCTGAATTACAGCTCTAGTGAGGCACCAAAGCAGCATTTCAAAATAAAAATATTTCAGATATCAATCAACATTCTGGGTTTTTTTTGGAATTTTTTTTTAAATTTTCCACGGAAAACATAGACAAAACCAGTTTCTAAAAATGTTTTCATGTAGATTTTCCATGGAAAAAATCTCCATTTTATGATCAGCTCTATACCAGATACACATTAAGTGAAAGGACAATCAGACTCAACACATTTCTACGTTTCCAAGAAAAGCTGGGAAAATCAAACAGAAAAGGATTCACAGTTAGTTTTGAAAACATATGTGTTGTGTTCACTCCACTGTTATTCATGAGGTTCTTTTAGACTTGATTCAGGAAAGCTCCCCTGTGCCAGAAGGAAGTTTAAGCGTATGCTTAATCATGTTGAAATAAATGCTTTTTTGAACAGGATAGGCTTACACACATGCCATTATTTGTTGCTCACAGATATTCACATGATCACTGATTTATTGCTGAAAATGTTCATGAATCTTTAAAGCTTCACAAGCTTTATCGTGAAAGATTATTCCTCTAAACATTTCAACAGAAATTTGTTAGTTATTATTTGCTAGCCTCCTGATTTCAAAAGTAGGTGTTGTCAAATATCCCATAACATTATTTATTCAAATAAATTATTCAGCTAATATCGATGTACAGGAAATATATTCATAAAAATAAGCACAGGTTTGCAAATGATTCATTTACATTAAAACAGGCTACATTTTAATTGATATTGTTCACAGTGAAGAATTTAGTCAGCTCTTTACTTAGATTATCTCTGGATCATATTGATAGGACTCCAGAACTAAAATACATGAGTGCTCTAACTTTAATTATAAAACCATGGAATGCATAGGCTGCCCCACACACTGCCTCTCTCGCTCACTCTATTATGAGTGTGGTTTACTTTATGTAAGTTACAATGACCTTGAGTGTTCCAAAACCTGTGAATGGAGTGGAAAATACAGAGAAAAAGGATTAAATGGGAGAAAATACAATTGCTAAGAGATTTGCAGTACTTCCTGCTTCTGTATAAAGGAAAATACTGGACAAGAAATTTGATCTAAAATTTCAGATTCTTCCAACAGTTTTTGTTCAAATTTGATTGCGGAAATAGGCGAAAGTTTGGAGATGCAAACTGGGTCATCAATCTTTGCTATTTAGTTGGGTAAGCCCCACTTCAACAAGTATTTAACCAGGCATCTGTTGAAGTCTTCATATCAAGGCTGGTTACTTTCCTGGAAGATCCTTTTTAGTCTATCTGAGACTATGGGCCTCAATACAGGAGTGGCTGGATGAAATTCTATGTTCAATTCTATATACGAGGTCGAATGAGATGATCTATTAGATTCCTTCTGGCCTTAAAATCTATGAATTTATGTGCTTAAGAGATTTGATTAATTGGGTCCTTAGTGTGGAATGTTTTAGAATGCTGCAAATATCTTGATTTAAAATGTAATTTACTATTACTTTATCTATTGGAAATTATCATGGTCATTTAAAAACTATTTTATTTTTAGAATTGAATCATTCTTCCTATTTTGTGCAGTTGTTCAATTGTTCGTCCTTTTTGAAATGGAAAATACACCTTTATCATTAACATTCTGTATGTGTCTCCTTACTTGACTTTTACATTATTACTCTAGCTATTACTATACATGCATTATTTATATGGTTGGCTATCAAGGAAAAAAGGCAAGCAATTTACTTGTCAAAACATATTAGAATGCATGACTTTAAATCAAAGTTGCATGGGTTGGTAAAAAGCTATAATAAATGCTCTTTGGCTAATATGTTAGTGTCAGACAGTGGGGATGGTCAATGTATTGACTAAGAAACCTATAATCATTTCTAAGACCCATTGAACAGAACAGCATTTCAGATGATTAGACTTTGCTTTTAATTGTATAATATTAAACCTTAATTTGTGAGCTCTATATTTTTCAATAGGTGGGATTCTAGCCTGTGCTTGAATGTTAATATCAGAAAAAAAATAGGCAATCAGTTTGGATGAAAATTACAAACATTATTGTGCCTGGTTCTCCAAAAGTGGCTTACAAACACAGCCAAAGAGACTTCAAGTGGCATAGAGTTCCCTGCAGAGTGAATTCCTTTGAGTAACACTGAGTTGCTGTAAAGAAAACAGTTCCTTCCTGTAGGAAATGAACTTTATAGCTCCATAATTGTTGCAAAATGTTGCAAGATGAAAGGACAAACAAGGTGCTAAAGGAGCACTCAAGAAAGTCAAAGCCATTGTGGAGAGGCTAAATGAATTCTTTACATCAGTCTTCTTTGCAGAGGAGCTCATTTTTGTTTTTATGACAAATTCCAGGAAATGTCCCATACTGAGGTGTCAGTAGAGGTGATTTTTGAACAAATTAATAAATTAAAAAAAAATAAGATGGCATTCAGCCAAGAGTTCTGAAGGAACTCAAATATGATATTACAGAACTACTAATTGCAATATATAACCGACACTTAAATTAGCTTCTAAAGCAGATGACTGGAGGATAGCTATTATAATACATTTTTTTTTTTAAATAAAAAGGCTCCAGATGTGATCTTGGCAAGTACAGAAAATAAGACAAATTCAATATTTGTTAAATTGGACACAACTATAGTAAAGAACAGAATTATCAGACACACAGATGAACACCATTTGTTGGGGAAGAGCTAACATGGCTTTTTAAAAAGGAAATCATATCTCACCAATCTATGAGAATCCTTGAAGGAGTCAGAAGCATGTGGACAAGAGTAATCAAGTAGATATAGTATATTTGGACTTTCAAAAAGCTTTTGTTGAGGTCCCTCACCAAAGACTCTTAAGCAAAGTAAGCAGTCATGGGCTGAGATGGAAGGTTCTCTTGTGGATCAGTAACTGGTGAAAAGACAGGGAAAAGGATAGGAATAAATGGTTAGTTTTCAGGTTGGAGAGAGGTAAATACTGGTGTCCCCCAATAATCCATACTGGGGCCTGTGCTATTCAACATATTCATAAATGATCTAGAAAAGGAGGTGAACACTGATGTGGTGAACAGATGATAAAAAATTACTCAAGACAGTTAAGTCCAAAACAAACTGGAAAAAATTACAAAAGGATTTCATGAAACCGAATGACTGGCCAACAAAATGGCAGATGGAAATCAGTGTTGATAAAGTAGCACAAATTGGAAAACATAATTGCAAGGATACATACAAAGTAATGGGATCTAATTTCTTTCTTACCACACAAGAAAGATATTGGAGTCAGCATGGATAGTTCTCTGATAACATTCCCTCAATGTGCATCAGCAGTCATAAAAAGCTAATGGAATATCAGGATCAAGAAGGAAAGGGATAGATAATTTAAGGGCTCCAAGTGATGAAAAGTGTACCATAAACCTAGGTGTGAATTGTCTATCTTCAGCTTCCAGACACTGGATCATTTTATGCCTTTGTCTACTAGATTAAAGAGTCCTCTACTATCAGAAATCTATTTAAGTAAGAACTTAACAGACCTTGATCAAATCACATATTTATCTTCTATTTGATAATTAAATAGATGGGGCTTCTTAAGTCTGGATGTCTTTCTAGAATATAGCTTTCACTGATGCAGAGGTTACGGGTTTGATGAAGGAACTATTAGATGAAATCTTTTGCCTGGGTTCTAAAGGAGGTCAAACTACATGATACTCATCTATGAAAAAACTTTCATACCTCTGACGTGTGTGTGTAGCAGTAATCTTTTGTTTATTTTAATTGTTCTCAGTCCCAGCATTTGTACAGAAAAAACTTACACAGCTGCTGGAGTCAGTGTCTGACAATAAAATATATGAAAGAAAACAACTTTGCCTTTTTAAACTATTCTCATTCACAGTTTTTTTTTTCTCATAAGAAGACAGGGGACATTTTTCCCTGGGGAAAACAACCCATTTTTAGAAGTTCCGTTTATCAGAATGCAGAAAAAGAAGAGGAAGCGATGAATAATGTAATGCAGAGAGAAGGGAAATAACTTATGAAACTTTACTGGTCCAATATTGCTCAAAATAAAGATACAAGCCAAGTTATTAGTTGTTTTTCCCTGTGTGCCCACAGTAGGGCAAGGCTAGGTTAGCTACTTAAACAACATATATCAAGATGAGGCTTGATATATTGAAATACTATTTGAAAGAGAGAGAAAAAAAAGATTCCTGACAAAGGAGAAAATTGCAAGGTTTAGCAGGATTTCATTGTAAAGAGATTGATGGGCATTTGTGGACATATGTAAATAGGTTTAGTCTGTGCTTCAATGCAAAGGAGATAAGGATAAGAAAAATGCCATCTTCCTGTTGTATGATGCAAGAGACATGAAGTCTGGCTGGATTTTTTGCCTCTCAGAAACCTGATAAAGACATGAAATTATCCCAGACAGACAGTGACTAAATGCCAACCATTTACCATAAATGGATTATTATGTTTTAAACTGGTAGAGGGGAAAAATACCACATTGTATAGAGCGCAGAGTTCGTTTTAAACAAGAATAGGAGAACTCTCTGGAATCACATGATCAAATTGGCTATTAGAATGTTAGCTTAAAATAGAGAGGAACTGCAGAGTGGGTGAGAGAGGCAGGAACAGAGATATCCAAAGGCCATTTGAGTCAATGGGAGTCTTTTTGATCCCTTCTATGGTCCATGGACTATTAAGCACAAACTACAAATGAGTTTGGACTGAATAGGAATTGTGCACTGAGGATGTTAGATTTCTCATTGATGATTTTAGTGAGATAAAAAAACACAATACAAATTCTAAGCCCATTTAATGCCCAATCAGGAGAAGGGTAAGGAATCAAACACTGATTTATAACCCAAGTGAAATTTGGGGCTTCTTTTATTCTCTTTTTATTAATTTATTATTTTTAGTAATATTGTAGCACATGGCAGCCACACTCCTGGACCAGGAACCTATTGAGATAGGCGCTGTACAAACATCTTGGAGCTTTGAATTAGTTCAATGTGAGATAGGCAATATATGATCTTTTTTCCCCTTGTTTTTCCAAACTAGTGTTCAGTGTGTCTTATATTCTTAACATCATATGCATATGCACAATGTACACTAAGGATGTGGGTATGTGGATGCTCATCTTTCAAAGGGTTTGGTAGTGGTGACGACAAATAGCAAGTTAAAAATATTTCCGCTGTTTAAAAACAAGCAATTTTGAAAGTCAACAGTATTGTGTTGAAGATTAACACTGACAGTGTTAATTTCTCTATTCACTAATTATGTTTGAAAAACATACTTTAGGTACCAATTGCTAAATTGATTTTTCCCAACAGGATTATTCATATTTTAATATAATGCACCATTATGAAAGTCACAGTCCTATACCCATTATGAACAGAGTCATTTAATGCCAGTTTTCAACATGTTTGCAGAGTGCAAGCTGGATGGCCTGACACATCAGCCTTAAATCCCAGCTTTGATCCATACAGAAAATGAGCTCAGGGGGATTGTCTCATAGTGCATCTGTTCTCCTTTCAAAGTACTAGACAGTTTGAGACTCCTTCAGAAAGAAGACCAGGATAGAACTACAGTAGGGGCGACGTATGGGTGTGTATTGAGGGACGGAGGGAAACTTGCTGCTCAGCATTCTGCATAATGCCAGGCTGCAGCCATTGCTGTTAGCCCTTCATTTTCATGAGCACTAACATTAACAAGAAAACTTACAATAAAGGGAGAAAGTTGGTTGTGTTTGTTTCTTTTAAAAACAATAAAGCTCCATGAAGAACATGATACTATCAAAAATCACCAGCATGAGCTTTTATTGCTGTGAAGTTCTTATTCTGAGGAAATCCATAATGAGACTGTGGCTGGCTCTTAAAGAATTTGCTGGTTTTGTCTTTAAATGCATTTTTCCCCCCAGAACAAAATAAAGAATTATTTACACTACTCAGAGGGCAAAAAGAAGTTAGTATCTCTATTTCTGCACATTGTAGACAGTGTTGATATAGCATATGAACAGAAAGGGGACATAGTCCTAGGCTGGGATTCACTGGAGCGAGACTCATGCTGTCTGGGTCAATGCCTAGCTTTGTCACAGATTTTCTGTGTGGTCTTGGGCAAATTGCTTAATCTCTCTACGAATCTCCCAGACTTTGTCTCTTTGGATTGGAAACTTCCCAGGGCAGGGACTGTCTCCTACTCTGTGTTTGTCCAACATATGCACCATGGGGTCCCACTTTTGCTTGGAGCCCATATGTGCTAGAATTATATTTAATATGTATCTCTTCAGCTAGTGGTTAAGGCAGATTTTCAGTTCTGATGCAAACTTCTAAGTGCAAATGCACAGAATAGATCTTTATATCCTTAATACTGTTATGTAATGTTTCTGTCATAATAACATTCAGAGGTCCTGATCAGGATCAAGACGCCATTATTGATGACAGATGTTGAATAAATATTGAAGACGACATGCTTACAGCCCCTAAAAGTTCATGATCAAAGAAGTATGCATTCGTATACTGTTCACATACAATTATCTGCTTTTTTCTTTAGTTCTGTAATTATGTAAATAAGTAAACATTTACTTTTCTTAATTCCCCCACAACCTAGCCATTACTTGTTAGTTGATGTATTGCACGAGGCATGGCACAAGTGGGTCTTGAGAAGGAGATTGGAAGGTAAACTGGGTGGGTGATCTTAGCAAATATGTTTAGAATGGCTTGGAGGGGAAGTTTCAAAGGGGTAGTCTGGTTCAGTAAAACAACAGAGGAGTCTTGTGGCACTTTAAGGACTAAAAAATTTAGTTTTCACATAAGCTTTCATGGGCAAAGTCCCACTTCGTCAGATGCCAGAGTGGAGAAAACTTACATTGAAAAAAAACTGTACAGTATGAGAGTGAAAGATGTAATCCTGTGATTACATTTCACTGCATCAGGTCTGATTACTTCTGCAAATCAAACAAGATGTATAGATTCAAACACATCACATCAGAAAGTGGTGAGGTTAAGAGAGGTGAGCATTACTGTTAGTAATGAAAAACAAAAAATAATCTGACCTGATGCAGTGAAATGTAATCACAGGATTCATCTTTCACTCCCATACCGTAAGGTTTTTTCAATGTAAATTTTCTCCACTCTGGCATCTGATGAAGTGGGACTTTGCCTATGAAAGGTCATGTGAAAATTAAATTGGTTAGTCTTTAAAATGCTACAAGACTTCTCTTCTGATGGTGCTAGGAAAGCCAGGGCAAAAGAGATTGCAGCAATTAAGTGATACGAGAATCTGGATAAGATTTCTAGTAATCTGGACAAAGAAAAAAAGGTCCAATTTTACAGTGGAAGAGCAGGTCAGATTTGAAGATTGTCTTCCTATCTGTGGTGAGAGAGTGAAAGAAGTTAAACATGGTTCCGAGGATACTGACCTAATTGGCAGGAAATATTGTTGGTATGCCATATTAAAATATGCTGCAAATAAAAGGCTCAATTTATGTGTAGACTTGAACAGGCCCTGAATGTTATTCATAAACGTGTGAGTTAAAACTGAAACTAACATGGCTAGATTTTTACCTGGTGTAAATTGATGCATCTCCATATGGCTCTGAGGGTTGCTCTTCATACCCAAGAATAGATTGCTACCAGAAAGAAAATTGGATCAATCAGTTAAGCAGAATAAAAGCAGTGCATAACAATCATTGAATGATTAATAGTTTCACATGCCAACACGATAGGATTATCTTGATCACAAGACTCATCTTGAACATTGAATTTGATGTCACAGCAATAACTGTTGGCATGGTTAACACAGTACATAAAATAGGTATCAACGACAATAAATGTAGCCGACTTTCAAGTAGAAATCAACTTATTATATTTTCTATGGGGACAATTTTCAAAGGTGCAAATGGGTTTGAGGAGCAGAACTACAATTGGAATCATTGGGAAATGGTTGCCTAATTGCCTTTTATGCCTTTGAACGTCTACTACTTCTTATCCTTTTACAGGTTTTTAACTATGGGGATGATCCTGTGCCCTGAAGCCAACAGCTGTTTTACCATTAACTTCAGTGCAAGCAGGATGGAGACCTGTACGAGATGTATTGGAAAGTCTTTGCTTTTCCTTTGTTTAGGCTGTATTCTCAGCTATCATCTCTCTAGCTTCCACTTACATTTCTAATTTTCTAGCTCTTTTTCAGTTGCCTTTTACAGAAATTGTAGAACAATGACCTGAAATTCTCATTAAAAAGATATTATAGTTTTAAAATGTATCTGAAATACCTATATTTTCCTACATCCTCCCACAGGTTACAGAACAGTCAACCTAAATGCTTTTTTATTTAAAAGTTTGTTTTAAAAATATGCTCAAAGGCTGCTTAAACTTTCATGCAGCTCATTTTTGCAACTTTCACTGCAGAAAGGGATTTACAATTCAGGGATAAATCCCTAGAAACAGGTTTAGAGAAAACACCTACAGTACATTAACTACAGTTATATCAATGGAGTTCTCAAATGTATTTAATGATAAAAGGCTTTGCTAGGATACGTAAATCGTGCAGTGTTCTTCTTATTTACTATTTGTACTGTTGGACTGACTAGTAACCCTTGTCTTGGAACAGAACCCTAATGTTCTAGGTGTTATACAACACAGACCTCAAAACATATAGTGGACTAAAATTTTATGCTGGAGAACAGAAAATTAAATCATATGTAGGGAAAATTACAATGTTATGTACATAGAAAAAGCATGAGAAATATTGTAAAGGAGATAATGCTTTGCAGCCAATACATAATTTTTCTGTACGCTGATTCTTTTGATTTCTGAATTTTATTTTATACTATGCTACTTAACTGTTTACCTCTTGCAATCTTGCCAAGTGGGTCATTTGCCAAACTCAAACGCTAGGAATTCTTGATGAAAATAAATTTTCCTGTGAGGATTTGTAACATAATTCTATCTAATTATGCCTGGTGTTTTGGTCCTCATGTTATGATATTCTCAAAGAGGAAAGAAATAAAACAGCTTGTCTTCTTGACAGGAAGGCACAAACAGACTGGAAAAAATTAGTTGCTGCAATTAGACAATGTGATGTTGCCAAGTCATGTGCAGTTCTGAAATGATCCCAGAACAAAAAGGGAGCCCTTAAAGAACGTATGAAGTTCCCTGTGAAGTGGGAATGAAAAGCATAAGCTCCTCAAGTTCTAAGGTCTTTCAGCAATAATCAAGTAATTAACTTTCAACAGGAGGAAAGGAAGCTGCTCCTTTTATTTTATTCTTCCCTGGCTTAGCATCTACCTCTGGCAGCTTAGCCTATTAGGTTGGAGATAGGCATTTGTCAAAACTCCTATTTATTAGAAATTGAGATATTTATGAGATTTTAATGAAATAAAATCCATAGACATAAATTTAATTTTGTGTCTGGATTCTTTGAGTGTGATATCTTATTCTTAATTGAGACTGCACATTTCCAACAATATTTTGTGGGGAATTAAGCCATGGAACTTGCACAAACCTGGAACTTCCAGGATAATATTTCAACTACTGCTTTGAAAATGTACAAGTAAGTGAACTTTTCAATACATTTTGCAAGAATTCAATACTCAACAAAAATGAAGAATAATCCCCAAAAGCTTCTTGGGGGCTAAGGCTGACATTTCAAAAGAGTTCATGAACTTTGGGCTTGGTTTTAAGAGGTGCAAATCATGCAGCTCCATTAAACTGGAGTTTCACAGGAAGGAGGAAGACAGAAGAAGAAGAAGAAAAAGTCTAGCAGTTCAGCACATCTCTGTTCCCTTTCCTTCTTCAAATAAAAAATGGGTTGTTGTCGACTTTCTTTTGCTCCATCCTCTAGACTCTGCTCTTGTCTAATCCTGCAGTACTGGACCTGGGAGGGGGCAAGAGTTATTCCTCACCTCACTCATGGGTTGAGGGACCTCTGGAATTGTCCTGTAAGAGGAGGACCAGAACCTCCACAGACTCTGGAACAGCCCTGGGTGTGTGTGTGAAGAGTCGCCATAGATGTAGGAGGGGCATAAGAGGGACTGAAGCAATAGCAACGTTGTGTGACTGGTTGGAAGAGCTGATGTGGGTCTATGGGACTGGAATGGATATGAAGTTTGGGTGGACACAAAATGAATTGATGTAAAAATGAGGGGGCATAGAACTGACATGGAGATCATGGCTACATAGTTAAACTGATAGAACAGGGACAAGCAAATATGGGGTTTGGGAGGCACAGCATTAATTCCTTTGAATTTTTAGGTTTGGGGAGAAGTGGAGAGAGCTGTACACAACCAGGAAGCACTTATATGCTTGTATGATGAAATCTTAGCTGGTGCTGCTGCAGATACCAAAATCACTTTCCTATCACTTTGTGAAAGCAGGCAGCCCTTTACCTGACACTTACTTTGTGGCTGGGCAGAGAGAAGTCCACTCTCAGAAGACAGACCCAAAGAAGAATATATATTTGAAAAAAAAAAATCACATAATTTTGTGACCAATCTCATGACTCTGGGAGGTCATGACATATGGTTTTTGAACCTTTGGAGTTTGCACTGTGCTATAAAGTAAGTCCTCCAGGAAGTTAACAGACATGCCACAGTTCCTGTACCTTCTTTGTTTTCCAGTGACACACTTCCTGCAGGGGCAGAAACAAAGTAGCCTTGGACAGTGCAGTTGCAGGCTACAGCTACACACAGCAGTAGGACGTTTTTTGACTCATTTCTGTACGTAGTTACTATTCCTATTCCTAAGAAAATATTTGTCTTGATACCAGTCTGCTCATCAGTGAGATATTACACGGTATCAAAAATTGAAGGCACAGTATATTGGAAAACTCAGTGAGAGGTAACATTGAAATGGCTATAAAGAACTCCACCCCAACCCTGAGAATTAGGGTAAATGCTGATTATTTGCCTCTGTGGCTTCCATACACAGTTTAATTGTTTTTTCCAGCAATAAACAGGAGGATGAGAAAGAGTGTCCTGTCCTTAACTGTATGGCAGGCACAGAAGCCGTAGATATTTACAACACATTCCTTGCACAGATGGAGCCAAAGAGGAAAACTTTGCAGAAATAATGACAATATTTGGAGATCACTGTGTCCCTAGAAATAATGTTACTTATGAGAGAGATATGTTCAGGATAAGAACCCAGAATGAAAGGGAAAGTTTTTTTCCACAGTAAAACTAAAAATTCAAGTCTGTGAATATGACCTATTAAAAAACTCTCTCACTAAATGCTGGATTGTCCTGAGTTATAACAATGCAAGGGTCCATGAACAGTTATTAAGGGAGATGGCATCAACACTAAAAAGGCCAGTATATGCATGTCATGTAGGAAAATAAACAAAAATACAAATGAAAAATATAGAGAAAGGCACAGAGCCTATGAATATGAGTGCTGTAGTTAAACTAGCAAGGGACAAAGTTCACAGAAATTAAAACGAAAGATGTAAGTTTTCTCCACTCTAGCATCTTTTAAGTGCCAAAAGACTTTTATTTTGTTTTGCTGAACTAGACTAACATGGTTATCCTCTTGGAACTTATCAACATGCAAGGCACAGAAATTAAACTGTCTGAATACAGAAACATGAAAGGCAGGAAAAAGTACTAGTGATGTAGCAACTAGCATGAATGTAGGAAATGCCACCTATTGGGCAAATATGCAGAAACTGTAATAAGCCTAACTATTATGCTAAAATGTGCAGAGAAAGCAGGGAAGAACATGTACTGAAGGCAAAACTGGATCTCTCAAATGAAGAGGAAGAGCTGCTCTTACAGCACAGTAATGGGGGAGGCTGTAACCTCAAAAAATTGGCTAATTAAAATGTAAGCAAATGGCAGGATGTGACATACAAGATAGATAATGGGGCACAAGTAAATGTAATATCAGGAACTGAAATAGGCAGATGTAAGAAGCATGTTAAAATGGAAGAGTCAAAAGAATCCATGAAAGACTATAAGGAGAAACAGTTTCTGTGTTGAGAGAGTGCATAGTGAAATAAAGAGGGAAAATGATCAAACAAGAGTTTGTGGTAGTTCACAAAGGCAAACCCAGCCTTGGCCTACTAATATGTGAAGTGCTTTGTTTCATTTGTCAAAGAGAGACAAAGGAACAACATAGAACTTGCTGTAAAATTATTAACAACATCAGATGAAGCTGCAGCCATAGGAAATGGGACCACCCCACTAACATACAAGATATGTTTAAGAGAAGATGCAGAATCTGTGATACATTTGACAAAAAAGTTCCAGAAGCTTTAAGAAAGAGTCTAAAAGAACTGATGCAAAACATGACAGCACAAGGTATTCAGAGACTAGAAGAAGCAACAGGTTGGAATCCACACATAAAAACTGTAGAGAAAAAGGGAGGATGACTAGAGCTGTGTGTGGACCTTGAGGAGTTGGAGGAAAAAAAAACACACTGAAAGAGAATACTTCCACTTATCCATAGTAAGTGAACAGTTGCCTGAGATGGAAGGAGCCAAAATTAATCAGCATATTAGATGGATCAGTTGGATTTTGGCATATCCACTTAGACATTGAGAGCGCCAAGATCTGTGCTTTCAGCATAATATTTGACACATACTTCTTCCTAATAATGTCTGTCAGAATATGTTCAGAAGTGTTTCACTATACAATGAGGGTCTAGCAGGCATGAAAGTGTACACCAATGACATAATAATTTAGGACAGCATGGCCATTCAGGAATGACTGAGGAGAGTAATGGAAACTGTGATGGCTAATAACTTCAATTGAATAAGGACAAATGTCATTTTCAAACAACAGAAATAATATAGGTGGGAGAGTTCCTCAAAGGAACTCTTGCCCAATGAATCAAAGATTCAGGCAACATCAAACATACAGAAATCTGAAGATAAGAAGGGAATTCAAAGACCGTGAGTCATTTGGAATTATGTCAGCAAATTCATACCTAACCATGCAGCTCTTACAACTCACCTAAGATATCTCCTCTACAAGGTCATGGAATGGGCATGGATGCTAGAGTATGAAAGATGTTCAATGACTTCAATGGCAGATATTCTCAAGAGCATATGCTCCATTTGACAATACACAGCCTGATGATCTGGAACAAGCAGTAAACGTACTGTATATGTGAACTTGACAAAAGTGTAATGTGCTGTATCTAGAGGCATATGGGATGAAATAGGGACAGAAACAGCTAAAGATGAAATGCTGCAAGCAGCAATATGAGAAATAAGTAAAAGAGGAAAAAGTCAACAATTCCCCCCTCCATATTCCCACAATAAAAATGTGCTTTCACTGATTTAAGGAGCGTTCTTAAAGGTGACAGCTTGGGTCGCTCAGTGGTCAGAAGGAAAATACTGGAATAAATACATGATGGTCACATGGGAATGACCAAATCGAAAAGGAGGACTAGAGAGGTTGTGTTCTGGTCACAGATTAATAGTGACATTGATTAAATAGCGTAGGTTAAATTGTCATTGAAAGCCATATATTACTATGTAATTTCAGTTTGAAGAATCAGTATTTTCCAGCAAAAAATAAGTTTTAGTCAAAAACTCCCAACTGGCTTTCCCCAAGTCCCTTCTTAACAGAGCCGCTTTATGGTGCTGCTGGAGAATTTCATATAATTCAAAACAAAGAAAAGAAAGTCTCTAGCCCTTCTTCTTGCGAGGTAGCCTTGAAAATTCAACCTGATACAAACCACTGGAAGGGACTAGAAACTGAGACCCAGTTTCTCAGGAAGAGACTGACAGAACTGAAAGACCTCCACCTCTTGAAACAAGTCAGGTTTTTTGCTCCCCACTACTCTCCTTGTAAGGTTGTTCCAGAACTTTCCCCTGATGATTAGAAATCTTCATCTAATTTTAAGCCTAATTCTACCAGTTTATATCCTTTTGTTCCTGTGCCAACGTTGACCTTTAATTTAAAGAAGCACTCTTCCTTACTGGTATTTATCTCTCTGATGGATTCATTAAAAAAAAACTTCAACTTTTTCTTTCTTTCTTTCTTTCTTTCTTTCTTTCTTTCTTTCTTTCTTTCTTTCTTTCTTTGGCCATTAATGAAAATATTAAATAAGATTGGTCCCAAGACAGATTCTTGAGGAACTCCCCCCAGACTGACAATTCATCTTTTAGTACATCCCAGTGGAGTCTTCCCTAGCTTTCATTTGGTTAGGCTAAACAAGTCCAACTTCTTAAGTTTGCTCTCATAAAGCAGGTTCTTCATTCCTCAGACCATGCTAGTAGGCCTTCTCTACACATAGTCCAGTTTGAATTCTCTCTCTTAAACATGACTAGAACTGCATACAGTATTCCACAGCTACCTTGTGCAATAGCAGTAACACTGTCTCTTTTGGATACACAACACCTGATGGATGCAAGGATTGCATTAGCCTTTTCCATGGCCACATCACATTACCAGCTAAGAGTCATATTGAGATTGACCAATACAACCAGGTCTTTCTCATCCTCTGTCACTTCTGACTGATAAATAACCATCTTATAATAAAAATATTTGTTAGTCCTTAAGTCCTTTTACTTTGTACTATTAAATTTCATCCTAGTTTTATTACTCCAGTTTTTAAGATTGTTCAGATCTTCTGGTATAATATTCTAGTCCTTCTCTTTCCAATGTTATGTCATCCGCAAATTTTATTAGCACACCCCCACTTTTTGTGTGAAAGCCATTAATGAAAATATAAGACTGGTTCCAGAACAGTTTCCTGAGGAACTCTCCCCAGCCTGACAATTCACTCTTCAGTATGACCCAATGGAGTCTCCCCTTTAACCAGTTACTTACCTACCTTTCCATTCTTGTATTACTCTTCCCTAATTTAACTAATAATTTCCCTTGTGGAGCTGTATCAAATGCTTTACTAAAACCAAGGTAGATTTGAAGTACTTTGTCTGGAAATCAGTTATCTTCTCAAAGAAAGAGATCAGGTTTGTCTGGCATGGTCTCCTAAAAGTAATGTCCTTTCCTTTAAGTTGGACCCCAAAGAATAAAGAGTTGACACAACATTTGTCAACATACAGTGGAAAAAAAGTACTGGTCTAGAATGGATCGTGAGAATTGCCTAATGGTGGTGGATCAATAAATTCCTCTGAAGGGCTTCTTCACAGCATCATTGAATTTAGATAGCAAGGCTGAAAGCTAATAGTTCCTTTATATCCTCTTTTTTAATCTCCTAAAAATAGCCCCTCCTAGAATTTTATAAAAGAAAACAAAAAAACCTCCCAGCTGGGTGTATCAACATCTGAGTCTGGAAAATGCAAACTATAAATGTCTGGGGAGATATATTTAGCATAATTATTCTTACAATAATTTGTGAGGCTTAATTAATGTTTTTGATGCATTTTGAGATCACCAGATGGGCAGCACTATAGAAGTGCAAAGTTGTTATTATTATTACAGTCACCTTCCATTTGAGGATGAGTGTCAGATCAGAGGGTTGTGACGCAAAAATATAGACAAAGCAGTGAGGAAGGGACTGGGAGAGCTTTTTGGAATATAGAGGATCTTGGGAATGCTCCTAGCCTGCTTCAAGAGGAGAAAAGCATAGCAGTATTCACTGTGTCTTGGTATTGCCTACTCCAAATATTCAAACATCATGAGTCAGGCATCCCCAAACTAATGAGATTGATTTAAAAATCATGATTTTTTAAAAAAAAATATATAAATTTTGGATTTCTTTTGTTTGCCTTCTTGGCTTTGAGCCTTTGAAGTTCACTTGGGTTTGTCTTTTTCTTCAAAGCCAGGTGGGATAGAAAAAATATGTACACCTCTAAGAATGAAAGCTGAATTCTCTTATAGTTACTAGACTCCTGGAGCTTTTTGAAATACACCAAATATCATAAGAATTGTCAGTCCTCATTTTCTCCTGCACTTTTGTCAATTTTAAATTTACTCCTACGTGTCTCTCTGTACGTCATTTGGGTCTGACCAAGTCTCCAGTGTTAATAAACAGATTTTAAAGAGCTAGCACATAAAGTTTGAACAAATGTAAAATACTGTGTTAATTAGGTTATTAGAAAATGTAGACTTTGACATTATTAAATAATCTACTTAATTACAGTAATAAATTATTATGGTTGTTAGATTAATGGTTTTTTGTCATTCACAAAGATATAGCATAACTGTTGTAGCAATTTAGGAAAAACTAAATTGAATTTTAACATCTATTTTGATTTGCTCTTATAGCCTGACCTGATTAAATGCAAGGAAGTGTATGACATATGATTTCCTCCCATTCCATAAGTTCCCCATCTTCAAAGCATCTGACGAAGTGGGATTTTCTCCCACAAAAGCTCATTCAATAAATAAATTTGTTAGTGTTTAAAAGTGCCACAGGACTCCTTGTTTGTTTTGCTGAACTAGACTAACCCTTTTGAACAGCCCTTTGGAACAGGAAAAACTGAAGTTCACAATACAGCTAATTCTGAAAATGCACATGTTTCTTCTGTGGAATCTTACTGACTAAGAAGGGAGCTAATCCTGAACCAGGGGATTGAAAGAAACAACAGAAGGTTCCCCAGACCATTATGGATTTCTTCCTATCATGTCAGGGATAGAATTAATGGGAGGTATAGTTGGTGAAATCTAGTGCTGGGGGAAAGTACAGCAAAGATGTGGGTGTGGAGCAAGAGGGTAATGTTGCTTATATCAAGAGAAGAAACATATGAAAGTAGTATCACAGAGAGAATAGCTCTGTGAATGAATGAGGGCTCCTGGGTTGAAATATCATGGAACTCATTCTTAAAAAGTTAGATGGGTTTCAAGAATCTACTTTATAGAGATGGATGGAATGGTTTGAGAGACTTCAGTAGTGGCTATCAAGTTTGTTCTGTTTTCAAACTATACTGATGATGTTGGCCTAGCCAAAGACAATAAGAAAACACTTTCCATGATGTCTGACAAGAAAAATTAACAAATCAGACAACTAAGCTTTACTGGTATCTCTGGAGAGATTGTGTCTTGGCTCCTTTTCTCTCTGTGAGATAGCTGCATTTATTTAGGGAAGAGCACTATTCACCAGTGCTGTCATCTAGAAGGCACCCTAGAATGGAGTAAAAACATTCTTCAACAGTATCTATACCACAAAGTGTATCGGTCATTTGTGGTTCGTTGTCATTTTGCAACAATATTCTTAGAGACATCAGAGTATCAAGTGAAAAGCAATTTCAGAAATCATGCAAATTACATACACCTACTGTACTTGAAAGAAAGATTTTTTTTTCTGTTTTTCTTTCAGCTAAGAGGCTTGGTGTTGAGAAAAAATAAAACCAAAGCTAAGTCACTGTTTTATATTCTGTTTGGCTAATTGGGGAAATTAGTTGATGGCCTTTTATGTATTCTGAGATCTGTGGAACAAGCTGTAAATTTTCTACACTGATTTTAATCATACCTGAATAGTGATATAGAGACAAAGGATGAAATCTTGGCCCATTACAGTGAATGGCAACTCCCTGACTTCAGTGGGGCTAGGCTTTTATGCTCAGACTTATGCAAGATATGACTTAAGAAAAATAGCTCCATGGAGGTATCAACTCCTTATGTATTTTACATTAATATCCTTGCTACCTATATGCACATGCAACTAAACATACATTTGAATGCCTATGCCTTGGTCACTGCTGCAATGGGAAGATATGTTCATTTGTATTACTTATTTTTCTTTTATAAGTACTTCATGGCAAATCTCCAGGCTCCTAGAAGCTTTAGGTAATTAAGTTAATCTTCAAGAGATTTATTTTGGAAGTCTATCTGATTCACCATTTATTAGTGACAGAAGTTTTCCAAGGGCACCGCTACATGGAGTTTAGGTCATTAGTAGACTCAGGCACTAGAAAGTCTGTGGGAAAACACTTCCATTTAGCAATTGCCAGGCTTGCCCTATATTGTTTAACCATGATAGTGGCTTTTTTTTTCCCTTCAGGAACAACCTGAGAAATGTGAGCTTGCATTTTTATTTTTTAAAACACATAGCAGATTCTTTCCCAAGAGTAATTACTAATTCCAGGGCAAAACACTCCACTCCATGAATTTCTCTCCCCCAGGGAAGAAAATGAGAGAACAAACATGGGACAAATATCTAGTTCTCTCTCAACACACTGCATTCCAAAACTACAAGGAAAGGCAAGGTACAAGAACCTATCTATAATAAAATACGTGTGTGCCTGATTACTACCATTATAAATCTGCTTGTTATTTAAGTTGCCTTTCATAACTAGGGAGTTTGTAATATTCCCATATTAAATCTCCTTACCCATTTTGATTCAAGTATTGTAGTCACTAGCCATGAGAGTTTAGCTTCCATATATAATTATGGGAGAGCATGTACTGAGCGAACACTTTGATGCATTCCCTTAAGATTGTCTGTAATATTAACATGCTAATAGACTGAATTCCACAGATCATAGACCTGGTGGCTGACTAATAAGGTCACAGGAGAATCACTTATACCTCCCCTGTTGAGGTGAATGGTTTTAGTTCAGCTTCCTCAGAGAGCTCCTACCCCAAAATACCCTGGCTTTCCAAAGATCACAGCTCCAGTCACCCCCAAAACAATCTAAGAACAAATTCTCCCTCCCACATATTGCTCAGTACCAAGCCTAGCAGTCAAGTGCATAATGTACCCACCCCTAGAAGCAAAAATCTCAGCTGCAATGGAAACCCTTCCTTTTAAAGGCTCACATCCTTAACAAGGTCCAGCTGAAACTGATAATTTGCAAAATGCCCGCAGGGCATAGTGAGTAATTTCTTGAAGGTAGCATACTAGCCCCTTCCTCCTTCTGTTCAGGTGTAGGAGACCTCAGCAAGGTGCCACAAGTTATTTAGGTATCTTTATGAAAAGTCTGTTTGTTATTGAGATGGGTAGTTCAGTGGTTTGGGTAACAAGCTATAATGTAGGAGATCTGGGTTCAATTCCTTGCATTAGCAAACTTCCTCTATGATGTTCGGCAATTTTGCAAAGGGACCAACTTTTCAGTGGCCTGAAAAATCAATGGAATCCACAAATGTTGGGTTACAATGAGAGAGAGGCACCTGAGAATGAAATCCACAAAATCCAGCACATAAAATGGGGACCAGCCTAAGTTAGACAAGAGTGGAGGCTGAGAAGAAGTGTGTCCCCCAAGCTCTGACCCCTCTCACAGGGTTAGGGGCCATTGGGTGCATGCACATTTGAGCTGGGAAGTGGTATTCCCAGCATGTTCCTGTGTTAGCTGCACATGAGCTAGTGACTAAAAAGAGCAGTGTGCCTGTGGCAGCAAGGGAGAGGCTTCCAAGTATGGACCCAAGAGGTCTCATAGGATTGTACTTGGGTTTATCTAACCAGAACAGCTGCCCGTGCCACAGCAGGCACACTGCTAGTTTTCTGCTAACCCAGTCAGTGCAAATACATTTACATGAGCTGGGAATCACACCTCCCATATCCACTGTCTGTTTGGCACAGTCAGGAACCTTCCTCTGGAGTCAGGTGCCTAAACCTGTTCTTGGAAGGACTGCATTAGCAGGCATATAGCTCCACACAAAGTAGCGTGGGGGGTAGGAGGAATCCTGTCTTAAAACCATTAGCCTAATAATTAGGAAACTCATTCAGGAGGTGGGAGACTTTGGTTGGATTTCCCCTTCCCTCAGATGAGAAGGGATTTGACCAGGAAGTCTCCCACCTGTTAGGCAAGTGCCCAACCCACAGGAGAATACAGTCATTCTCACTCTCGCCCAATGGATATTTAATTATTTATACAAATGGAACAGCTTCAATAGGCAAGACAGAGATGACGGTTTCCCATAGTCTAGTGGTTAGGGCACTCACCTGAGAGCTGCAAAACCACTATCAAATCTCTTTTCACTAGGCAAAGACTAGAACTGAATAGACTCTCCCGCACAGCACGCTAGTATTCTAACTACTGGGCCAAAGTTTATCAGGGAAGCTAGCTCTTTCCCAGCCCCCGGCCATTTTGTATGGCATTAGGCCTGCACAGACCATGCCTTCTAGATTGGACCTATCAGGGGATATTGGTGGCGGAATGCTTATCTGTACCTGGTTTGAGGATTGAGCTGAGGCTTAGGTGTGAGATAGACATCTGGGCACATACCCAGAGGCAGAAACATAAGCATCAAGGGGATTTTCCCATGGAAATTTAGGCACTAAAAGAGTTTAGGAATTTACAGAGCTAAGTGGCTGTTGAACACAGCGTGGATTGCAGTGGTGCCCAAATTTGGGATTTAAGTGTGTTAAGCGTCTATGTGTCATTATGGATCTGGCCCCTAATCTTTCTATCCCTCAGTTCTCCATCTGTGAAATGGGGAAATAATTGTATCTCCCTTTCTCACAGACATGTCATGAGAATAAACACATTAAAGACTGAGGTGCTCAGATGTTATGGTAACAGATGTTGCAGACACTCCTAAAATGGACAAATTTTGCTGATTGAAGGTTTGCAGCTAGCCAGTGAGGACTGAACAAACACTTATCATTAAGATAAGATAAGTCATAGAAGATTAGGGTTGGGAAGGACTTCCAGAGGTTATCTAGTCCAACCCCCTGGCTCAAAGCAGACCAATCCCAGCTAAATCATCCCAGCTATGGTTTTTTTGGCAAGCCACACCTTAAAAGCCTCTAAGGAGGAAGATTCCACCACCTTCCTAGGTAATCCATTCCAGTGCTTCACTCCCCTTCTAGTGATTTTTTCCCCCTAATATCCAAACTAGACCTCCCCACTGCAACTTGAGACAATTGCTATTGGTTCTGTCATCTACAGCCACTGAGAACAGCCCACCTCCTTTTTCCCTGGCACCACGCTTCAGATAGTTGAAGAGGGCTATCAAATCCCCCTTTACTTTTCTCTTCTTCAGACTAAACAGCCTCAATTCCCTCAGGCTTTCCTCGTAAGTCACGTGCTTTGGACGCCTAATAATTTTTGTTGCTCTCTGCTGGACTTTCTCTCATTTATTCACATCTTTCCTTTAGTGGGAGGGGGCCCCCAAAACTGGACACAATACTCCAGAGGAGATCTCACATAGAGAGGAATAATCACTTCCCTCAGTCTGCTGGCAATGCTTCTACAAATGCAGCCCAATATTCTTGCCCTCTGTAACTCCAAAGTCTTTTTCCGCAGAACTGATGCTTAGCCAGTCAGTCTCCAGGCTGTAGCAGTTCATGGGATTCTTCTGTCTTACGTGCAGGACTCTGCAGTTAGACACGGTTTCCAGGATCGTTGGCTTTCAGGGCCCCTGTTCGCTTCCAAGATGTATTGCAGCATGCTTGTCAGGCTGAACAGGACATGGCATTGCTGACACTGGGGCTCATAACTGTGCTGTGATTTCTAGACTCCTGGCTACCCTCCAGCCTGCCAACCAGAATTTTATTTTGAAATTACCCAAATTGATTGATTATTTCAAAATGATGTTTTCCTGATTTTTGTTTGATGGAGAATTTAGATTTTGTTTTCATTCAAAATCAGAATGAGAACAAACATAAAAAATACAAAATTCTCTGCAAAAGGGAAATCGGCACTCTTCTCCAGCTCTAGGAAGTAGCAGTCACAACTAAAATGGCCTCAATTTCACATAAAACAAATGCAGAAGTTGAGTTTGTAAAAGTTTTCTGGCTATTCTTCAGTCTCATTTCATAATTTCCTAACTCTTGCCAGTGGAAGACAATGCTCCAAAGCTTAATTATTATCTTCTGCTGTGTGAGCATGCTGTGAGAAAAAGATTATGGGGAGGACGAGAAGGAGGAGATAAAATATCCCTGACACAAATTAGCATTTAACATACATTGTGAAATCAGACTGCTACTGCTGCTGTCCCCATTTCTTAAAGTCTTTAGATATAGCATGTCAGCAAGCCCAGCATTTTTATCTCTGTGACAGATTATTCAATGTTTTGTGGGGTTTTTCTCTTCTATTTAAAAAACATCTTTCCCCCACTATCTGACAGCTGTAAATGACTGTAAAAGTCAGTCCATCTCCACTGACCCCCTGGATGAATCTGACTTTAAATGAGTTAAGGAACAAAAAAGCTGCTATTGTGTCCACTTATGAAGAGCTTATCTTTTTCCAGTTAGAATACCAGCGTTTAGGCCTAGCAGACAAATGACAACTACAGTTTAATCAAACTGACAATGTAAATAAGAATGTGTTCAATATTTAACATCAGTATGTAAATGGATTCACTATGTTTGTGTGACTATTCCGTTTCACAAAGAAATAACTTATTGGATGCACTGTAGGATAATTTTAAGATATATATGTAATTTCATAAACCAAAAAGAACTGTAGATTTTAGTCCAATTAAAAAGAAACTGATAGAAACTAGTGAGGGAATACGGACATTGATCTCTGTTTTCATAAAAATGTGTGTGTGACATTATTCTCCAAAGAAGTCCTTAGGCTGTAGCAGTAATATTGAGGGGTTCAGAGACAGGCAGGAAAACTGAAATAAAAAGAAATTATACAATTGGGACTGTTTACTTCATAAAAGAGACAAATAAGAGGGCTAATGACAAAAAGGTGTGGAAAAGGGAGATTTTGAACACCTAGTCATTCTTTCTCATAATACAAGAACAAATGCACAAACAATGAAATGGAAATGGGAGAAATCCAAAACCGATTATAAGGAAATACTTTTTGGCAATGCACAATTTTTCTGTTCAACAAAAACATTTGATATTTATACGGATAATAAGAATATTCAAAATTGTATTAAGAAAAAAATAACACGGGAGTTTTGAACGTGTGACCAAAAGCACCCCTGAGTTCACTCCCCTACACACTATTGTAATAATGTTCGTATAAAATATGTCTTGTGAGGTATCATTTAAAAAGAAATAACTTGCTGGTCAATAATATCATGATGAAATGTATCTAGTAACATTATATCTAAGTTATGAATTCCCTCTGTATGATCTTGGTAGCACATGTTCAAACCCACACAGCCCTGATTAGACAAAAGTTGTTAAACAACTCTATCCTAAACAAAGGAATGTTTGTTTACCTCAATTTACATATAAGTAATAAAGAGACAGCAGGAGGGGAAAATGGCAGGAGAAAAGGCAAATCCGCATTTCAGCACACACTGGAGAAAAGAAAGAGCATGGACCTACCTTCACTACCAGGCACCATCTTTACATTTTTAACAAGTTTTTCTTTGAGGGGTAATCCTCAGAGGAATCCACTTCAAAGGGGACTGGACTATTTAAGGGAAAGGCAAAAAATATACCAAGGCATCTCTCTCTCTCTCTCTCTCTCTCTCTCTCTCTCTCTCTCTCTCTCTCTCTCTCTC